>SNQJ01S0023297.1:70081-80975 GCA_010110895.2 Picea sitchensis | reverse complement strand
AGTTGTTTGGTGGTGGTGTCAGGGAATTCTCGAGGTAGTGGTTCTCCGACTGGTGGAACTTCGAAGTGGGGAGGGGCCTCAATGAGAGGAGTATTTCCTCTGGTATTTGTTCTGTTAGAGGAAACTACACACACTTGTGTTGAAATGGAAGGATGTCGGAGAGGTGGTGCTCCATGATAAGCTCTTAACAAGGATGGGTCCTTGAATATTCCAGGACCCATGTCGATGACTGAAAACGCATCTGAGATAGTGTGGAAAAGGGGGAGGATGTTATCAATGTTGGTGGAATTATTAGGCTCGTAATGTGTAAGTTGGTCGATGGTGACGATTTTCCTGTTGTGGGGGGACATCATCATATGAAACATAGAAGAGGCTACCACCTTCATAGAATACATGTAGCTACATCCGAACAAGATATTGTAATCAATTGGGGCATCGATAACTTCAATGTCAATCAGGATGGTTTTTCCCCAATTTCTACAGGGACATTTTGGAAGAGCCCTTTAGGGGATGATGGTCAACCGTCATAAGCTCTCAGGGTGATGGCAGATGGTAACATCTCAAGTGAGCCGAGTTTTTTCCATATGAATTTGTACATGATGCATGTTCATGCACCTTCATTGATGATGCACCGATGAACTGTGATGTTCTAGATCTTAATTGGTATATGAAAAGTTACCAGGGCAGGGAGGCGTGGTTCCCCGCTATCGAGATCAAAGGTGATGAGTCAAGTATTAGCTGGTTCGATTGCCCCCAAGGCGGAAAGAAAGGATTTTCATTTTGATTCACAGTTTTGGAGGGCCTCCAACATGGACATGCCTGCAGGAGACTGTGCTAATTCATCAACCATACTATAGTTATGTGTTTCCCTAGCATGAGGGTTATGTGCATTCCGTCGTAAAGGTATATGAGGTATACGGGAATTTGGTTCAGTGTTAGGATGGGGAATCATCAGTGGTGGTCCTATTGTAGCTGGAGATGTTTCTGAGGTGGTTGGGGTAGAGTCGGGAGGTAGGTCGTATTGATGACCGTGTGTTTGCAAAAGAATTTCTTCTTCATTGGTAAGGAGGATATTGTAATCGGACGGATTTCCAGGTTGATTGGGACCCAGGTTTTGATATTACCTCATTTGTGGTGGGGATGACTTTATCTCTTGTTGGGTATTCATCACACCTTGGTGTGGAATAGGTTTTTGAAAATCGGTCGGGGGTGGTGGTTGCAAATAATTTTTTGGGGTCTGCTGAGGGGTAGGCGGCGTTGGAGGGCATTGTGTGTTCATGGATTATTTCATCCATTTGAAATCAGAAATTTGGAGGCAATGGTGATTATAATTTCCATACTTTCCAGATAGAGCGCAAGGGAAGTTAGTCTGAGGTTATTATTCTTCCCTTGTCTTGGTTGATTGTTATCATTTCCTCCTTGGGGGTTTTGGTTGCCTTGATTCTGGTTTCCCCCAACAGGATGGTTTTGTTGGGGGGTATTTCCTCCTATTCTCAGGTTGTTATTGTTTTGGTTTTTTCCTTTATTCTTGGAATTATTCGGTTGATGGGACAAATTTTCCATATTCAATTGTTCAAAAGCATGAACCTGTTGATTGGGAGAGGGCTAAACAAAATTAACAACGACATGTGGTTGTCATGGTGGAGGAGCAACTTGTTGGGGAGGACCAGGAAATGGAAAATATGGATTGATTTTTGGAGATGATCCATATGGCATATAGGAAGTTGAATTAATTCCACTACTGTTGGGGTTAAATGTGGGGGTTGAGGGTGAACTCGTACTTTGTTGAAAGACCGGATGCATCATGGGTACCAGTGGGGGTCCCCCCAATGGCTAAGAGGGAACAACAGGATATGATTTTTAGTGAGTGGGAGGATGGTAGTAAGACATCCCTCCATATGGTTGTGGATATTGATTTGCACCATAAGTGGGTGATGGGTGGTCTTAAGGGTTGAGATGTTTCATAGAACCCCATCTGCAGCATGGGACATCCCAGGTTTTTCCTTTCCAAATGGTATGGGTCTAGGTGCATCAGGAAATACTGTGTACAAGTAACCCGATTGAGCATAGATGAGGTCAAATTAATGGGCCTTTCTGATGGCTTCCTCTTCTGATTGAGGAAAAGTGGATGTTACATCCTTGGCAATAACAGAGACAAGTGATTTAAGAAACCAATCGAGGCATTGTTCTTTGGTGGTTTCTGATTTACACAAACTATGTTGTCAACGTCATTCATGGATGTGATCGGCTATATGGATGGAAGTGGTTTGTTTGAAATCGGATAGGATTTCTAAGCCAGTATCATGATGAACTGGTAATTGGAAAAAGGACAAAAGGGCCTTGGCCAATGATTCAAAAGTCACTTGGGACCCTGATTTTTCATCCACGTACCATTTGGCTAATCAACCAATGAGAGTTCTTTGAAATAACCTCAAGCGGATGGAATCATCCATGATGATGTTTGAAGAGCACCATAAGTGGAAGGTCATAACATGGTTGGAGGGATCTTCCCCTGGTTTTCCTTCAAACTTCGAAATATCTGAAGGTATTTTTGTAGGCATATTGGGCCAAGTAGCATCATGCAAAATGGGATCATTCATGAGTTTGGTTAAGTCAGTAATGTTGAGGGATACCAAGTATAGCATGGGGAGATTTGGTGGAGGATTAGTTCCAGCCATTGTGTGTGTAGGTAATGGACTTGTCCCTTGAGAGGGATTTTTACTTCTCCCTTGAGAAGAAGTTTGACCCCCACCTCCTTGTGAAGGAGAACTAACAGATGGATGTCCTTAGGTATTTGACCCAAGAAAAGTGGAACCAAGTAAAGAAGATCTCAAAATAGTATCACTAACTGGGGTGTGAGATGGTTGAGACAGTGAGTTGGAAAGACTAAGGACTCCTCCTAGAATAGGACAGACATTTTGCAAGTGTCTAGAACGACGGGGATTCTGTGGTTCCTCTATGGTTTCAACTATCAAAGTGAATGTGTGCAAATGGTGATAAGAGAGAAATAAATGAACAAGAGCTTTTGACCTTCAAAAAATAGTATAACTCACAATTGCATGTAATCAAATGAACATCATACCTAAATCAACTGTAAATAAACAAGCATGTGGATAGGTGGATTTTGTCCATGTGGGGGAACAATAAGAACAAATGATTGTGTCCTAAAAGACCTATCGTCCTTCCTCTCAATTTAGCATTGGGCCTTCCAATAGCACTCAAAAGTGGGGTCTAAAGCCACCAGAAGAGGAACTAGTGAAGGTTGAATTAATCAGTTATAATGAGGGGTAGAGGGTGCATATCTCAAAAGAGCTAGCAATATTTCCCAATAGCCACACAAAATATGATCAAGGTGCGATTGCAGCCCAAAACTACCACCAGGGTAGATATCCTATGTTTGGCCACTAAGTACCTCGATCAAAGTGCAAAATTTAGATTGTTGGCCTAAAAAATGGGTCACGGGTTGGATACCCTCACAAGAGTTGGGTGACTCAAGGAGGGATGCACAGAACAACCGGACCTCGACCTTTGACCCTTCACAGGTATCGCCCTGCCTTATGGTATAGGAACACTTGACTTGGAGGATTTGAAGGATCCTTATTCTCAACTTCTATTGTTTCAAAATGTGAGAACCTGGTAACGGGGGGTTATTTGGATCCTACCCCTGAGATCCTACCTAGACTAAAAAATTCTTTTGGCACCTCATGTGGAGGAACATTTAGTGTTTTTTTAGAAAAAATTTAGATGTGGTGGGTTGAGAGATTGGGGTCATGGACCAATCTCGTTTGAATTAAATTGGTGTGGGCAATTTCCAAAGAAGTAGTCGGATATTTTAGAATTATTTTGAAGTACTTGTGGGTACTTAAAAAGAAAGCTTACTTTGACCTCCACTACTCTAATATAAATTATATGTGTGAGGAGTGGCTTTGTGTGAAAGAAAGTGAAAAGTGAAAAAGATTTTAATAGGTTAAGCGTGAGATTGCAACATGTGGACTTCCTGTGGTCCTTACAAATATTCTTACCTAGCTTACTATGTTTCTTTGGTACAACCTTGTGGAATATTTAAAGCCCTAAATAACTAGCAATGTGGACATATGGGTCCTTACAAATCCTTTAAACTCCCTAGAATGTTGTATATACTAAGAAAGATTTTTAAAACTATCCTAGGATTGTAGACATGTGGGCATGTATGGGCCCATTACTTGATCTTTTAAACTTTCCTAGAGGGTTGTCAAAACTAAGAAATCTTTTAGAAACTATCCTAAGATTGCAAACATGTGGGCATATATGGGCCCTTACAAGACTTTTAAGATGATTTACAAAACTAAGAGGTACCCTAGGGGGGATTTGTCCTCTCCTAATGATTTGTAAGGGAGATGAAATTTCCTTTCAACCACCTTTTCTAATTCCTGAGATCACACTAGGGTGTGAGGTAAGAGCATACTTGACTGTTAAAATTGATTTCTAGTCCCAAATTAATTGATTGTGTTTTTGAAAAAGAAATAACTTCAACTCAAAATTTTAAATGCCAAATGAGCCATCCATATGGAAACAAAGCAAAACAGAATAATAGTGATTCTTTTTACCCCTAAGTACTTATGTTAGCTAACCTTACTTGTGAGAAAGGACTCTATGTGAAGTGTGATTGCTTTACAAAGTGTTGGAAATTAGAATCTGAAGGCAATGGGCCCTCAAACCATTCATAAAAAACCCTTACAATTTGCAAAAACTGGACTTATGTGGGGGTTGTGGTTATGGCAGGCGTGCAGAGGGTGAAGAATATGCATAGTAATGAATACTGGCATGTGCACAATGCACAGAGTGCGCGTCTGTGTATATTGAAATCCACACACTTCTCGTCACGCGTCGGGAAAGAAATTTCCAAGTGAAATTCTCTTTCCCTGGCTCTAAATTTTAACTTTAGAAGGTTGGACTAGGCCGGTGTTGGTACCTCCATATCAAAACAATTAGAAAGAAGTGCTCTCAAGACATAAATAGCGAGGAATTTGATATCGATCCCTAGTATGGTCTCCAATCTGTTGTGTTTGTTTTGTCACAAGGGTGAACAAAAACATAACACTTGCATGCTTAGTTAAGTCATATAAACAAGACAAAAGTTTGTGAGTTGATTAGATAACCAAATACATATGAAACAAGGAAATAAAACTAAAAGCAACTAAGAAATAAATGTTAGAGAATCTTGCAAGAACTAGAACCATGAAAAGCAAAAAATGATCAATATATAGCTACCAATGGATCAATATATTGATAGGCTAAACACCGTAGAGAAAGGAAGGGACTTATGAGTCCCCTCTTCCTCCTTGGGATGGCTCTTGAGTTCCCTAATAGAGATATCTTATCTTAATGCAATGGAAAGTGACAATGGTGAAGAAATGCAATGTCAATCCTCTCAAGAGGTGAGTGGAATTTCCCTTGCTATAGTGATTGAATGATTCAAAGAGAAAAGAAGATTCTTAAAGAAGAATTCTTGCAACATAACAATATGTTGAAGTTCTTATTTTTCTAGTACACCCATGGCACATATTTATAGTTTCCATTCATGGCAAGATATAATTGGTTCATAGTGTGAACAAGGGGCCTTTTAGGGCTCTTCCTATCCCTTGACCAACCTCCAAGCTAGATTTCACTCAGATCTGAGTGTCAAATCATGTTGGGGGTCGAAGTAGAAGTGGTTGAGAGGCCGACAAGATTCATAAATGCGTCGTTCATGAGAAGTGCACGGATTTTCTTGTAGACAGTCGTGCATCTTGCACACAGTGCACGTTGAGGGTTGTGTTAGCCTACACACTATGCGCGCGCTTCCTTTGGTGAATTTGCGCACTTTGATTTTTGAACCAAGTATATAGTTTTTTGCCTTTTTGATGGATTTTGGTGTTGTAGGTGGACTAATTGTTTCTCACATTGATGTCTTTCTTCAACCATTGTGTGCAATTATGTAGACGATTTTTCAATGATAACATACCTAATTACCAATTCAAATTTAGTAGAGGAATAGAACCTTAATCTAATGCATTCTACCACCCGCACCTAGTGTTGTAACTATATGTGGTGCATCATCCACTAGCACACATATGTTCCCTTCACTACTGTATCCATGGCCTGAATCCTATAGGTTTCAGGAACACTATCTTCCATTTTCACTATAAATTCATCTATCATGCCTATCCCATCAAAACTTAGTATGTCATGCAGCTTTGTTCCAACTCAACACACTACTTTAATGATTCATGTGCATCTCCTAGTTGAAACTTCATATATATTATTCTACCATCGTGTCATTGCATCCTCTGAATCAATTTCATATGAGTAGACACTCCTCCATCTCAGGTCACCATCAGTTATCATTTTACATAATTCTCCTTGTGCTTTGTGATGTTGTATATATTCTCAATGATTGAGATTTGTGCATCTTCATTTACTATTTCATTGTATACATCGCCCTTGGCCAACTCCAGTGGAACAATGACATGTAGGGTGTCCATATCAAAGTGTTATAGCCTTAATTTCCACCCTACAATATCAAGAGGAACTTAGAAGAAGAGGACAATTGAAACACACTCTTCAACTAAAGATTCGGTCAATTTTTGAAGAGTGTCACTAGTCATACATGCACAACAAGCGATATGTTGCTAGTCATCTATATGGAAACCATTGGCACCCCCTGTAACCTTCTACATTTGCGTAGTTTCGAAGAAGTGAGTGAGGGATGAGTTGATTCTTCATGGAATGATCCTTGGAACTCACAAAATTCGAGTCTTCACAAACTAGAAGGTTACAACAGGATTTGTTGGTTGTCATATAGATGATTAGTGACATGTCACTTGTTGTCCATGTATGACTAGTGACACCCTTCAAAAAATGATTGAATCCTAAATTGAAGACTTTGTTTCAATTTTCATCTTATGTTAAGCTCCTCCTAACATTGTAGGGTGGAAATTAAGGCTATAACACAAAGGACATATCCATTTGCTTCAAATTCAGTATGACATTGTTATCAAATGACCAGTCAATTCCAAGAAAATATGGATAGGGGTCCAAATCATCCATAATCTTGATTACTTCAAAATATGTATTTGTGTTTTACCCCGTCAATGTTAACTTCAACCTTCTTCAGTCTACCAATGGGATAGATCCTATATTTATTTGTGATCTTGAGTTGAATGAGAAATCACACCAACTTTGGTTTTCCCATCAACTCCCATGATTTATTTGGAAAAATGTTCACATCAGACCCCAGGTCCAACATGATCCCTTCCATCTCATATTTTTCTAATTCAGATTTCATTTTGAACTCTCTGCTCATGCGCTTCCTCATGGTGACATGGCACACATCCCATTCTGGTAGTGGGGCAGAGATAGTAGTCTCATTTTCGCCTTCCTCAATCCACCTCATCAACATGATGTGCGTTAAATTCTTCATAGTGATAGGATCACCCAACACTTTCATACAATAGTGCAAGAATTCACTTACCTGATTCTCTATGTTAGTCTTCGAGTAAAGTTTGTGTCACGATTCATCATGCGCCATGCGTCACAAGTCTTTGTGTGTAAGTATCTTAGTCATGCATTGCAGTCCCTTGTGAATAGGTATCTTCGCCATGCATTGCAACTCCTCATGAGTAGGTATATTGATTGCTTTTTTTGTGTCGTGTAGGAACTAATTTTGTTGCATAGTTTCAAACTTGGGGAGGACCTGCACCACTTTCCTAAGTTTTCCCTCTAACTATTGTCCTGAGCACTCTCCTTTATGCAGGTGTGTTCCTATGTGGATACCTCCTCAGGTTTCCACCCGTACATTATATTTTTCTCTTCACGTGGCTCACCAGCCACCAAGTTGCAGTGCCCCTTTTTCTCTTCTCATTTTTTCAACAACTTGGGGTAGTCTTTTGTGACATGGTCTGTGTTGTGGAAATATACACATGGTGTGTAGGGCTTGGTACAAAACCACACCAAGTGGCCTAGCTTTCCAAAATTTAAATAGGTGGGTTATCTACCTCCTCCTCCATCATATCCTCTACCTCTTACTCTTCCATATCCTCCTCTCTAGCCTCCCTGGAAGCCTCCATAGTTGAAGTCTTCACCCTTATTCTCCTCTTGGACCTGATAAGTATTTGCAGTGTGTTGCTTCATCAACTATAGTAACCAACAATTGTTCACATCATGCCCCGTGGATTTGCAGAACTCATTGAACAAGTTTTGTATAGTCTTCTAATAATTTTGTATAGTTAGGCGATGGGGAGGTACATGCCCCCATTGTTTGCAAATTTTGCACTATTATGTGTGCATCCCAGTAGGAAATGGGTTTGGTGCACCCGTCATTGTGTAATTTCCCAGCGCGGGACACTCATTCTGATGTGACCTTTTTTGCAACACATGGCACACCAAACATTCTTGTGCCCCACTTTCCCTTTTTCCATATCTTGCAACTACACGGTTAGGTTTACAAGTTGGGATTGCACCTGCGTCAATCCTGTGAACATATCGCCACCTCCTAAGATAGACTTCATGCACATAGCAATCTCTAAAGCTTCCAACCAAGTCATCACTTTTTGTTGCATGACCAGGACCTGAATATGAGGGAGGATTCCAACAATGAATCACTCTCTATGCTAGACATCCTAGATATAGAGGTTTATTTTGTCCAACAAAATCTTGAACCGTTGGTCATAGTCCCACACGATTTCTCCAACTTGTTGCTTAATCTCCTTGACCTTAGTTATACACTATGACTCTGACTTAGGTTTTTGGAATTCTTTAATGAGCTCCCTCTTTATCTATGTGAGGAACATTGTATATCCCACAAGTGTAATAAATTTATACTTCATGTACCATGTTAGATCTTTATCTTTGAATGTAGTCTCCAATTGTGTGATATTAGATGCATCATTTGTGACTTGCTTCACAAACCATATTGCTTCATGAGTGAACCAATGTTGTTCTACATCATCTTTTCATGTCCCATGAAATGTGGGAAGTCTAAGTGTCAAATCTTAACTGGCCATATTTTAACTCGAACTTGATCTTCCTGACTAATTGCTATTGGTTACTTTTGTTATTGACAATATTTCTTACGAAGTGTCGTTGACTTCGGTTTCTACTCCACTTGGTTAAAAAATCACGAAGGGGGGGTGTTCCTCCATAACATCTCATCTTCTTTGGTGATGTATCCAAAATATATTCCTATCTTGATCTGTGCAAGCCTCCCTCCAATAGCCAAGATCTATTCACTTTCTTGGAGTGCACCCTCTTCATTATCTTCTATGTGATCGATGGTACCACTCTATGCCTCTTCTTTCTCTAATTCAACATCATCTCTCATTAGCCAAGGGGATCTAACCTCATTCTCTACAACTATACTACTACTTCCTTTGGTAACCTCTCTTGATACCTCGCTCTCGATGCACCGTCTCTTCAACGACCTCTCTTCTTCTGCACTTCTCTCCGGAAAAAATATTTCTCATGTGCACCCTTCTGGAATGGATTCTCTTCTCTTCATATTAGATATTGCTATGTGTTTGTCACCCCTTACTCTCTCTTATTTTCTTTTCTGATCGACTCACTTCCTCAACTCGACTCTTCTTATGTAGCGCTCAACTCTCCTTCTTCTCTACTATTTTAGATCCATTCTATCTTCCCCTCTTCTCATCTTCTTCCCTCATATTTTCACCCCCCTCCCCCACATGGGCGTTTTACACTGCCACCCTATCAGTCTCTATGCGCATTAGCCCCTTCTCCATGAATAACATTTTGATTCACAATGAGATTTTTTCTAACAACCTTCTTTGAGGTTTGAATGAAAACTGTTTTTATGAGATACTAAAAGATTCATTACATTCAATTGCAAATTCAATGATACAACCTTTCATAAATTGTTTGATGTAACAACCCCCATCTCAACTAAGGATAATTACTACGTGGAAAACACATAAAAACAAAAATTTTATGCTAACTAATTTCCTATAGCTTCCAACTACGAATTACAACTATATTTAACTATTGTTCGATACCATTAATTTGATGCATCTACAACATGTTAAAATAAACATGAAATGAATTTAATAACTTATTGCAAAAACGTATAAATCAATCTTATACATAGATTTCATGGACAAAAATCAAAACTCATAATGCAAGATAGGAAACAAATAAAACACTTATCTTTTAAAATAGTTGTGCAACCAACTGCTTGGGATGGGTGTTCCACCCAACCATATACATGTTCCAAATATCAATAGCAAGTCACCCCCAAGATGGGGTTAGCAATCCAAAAAAGAGGGTGTTCTCTCACTATTCACTCAACTCATAAAACCTACAACCCACTATTATTCTCCTACATCTATCCCAATTTTCCACCAGCTCTCTTCCTCTTGACTTTCCCAACCCAATGGATGTACCCCTTCACTGCTCTCAGTCCCTCAAGCATCCCATTAATTTTTCAAGGCGTCCATCAGGAACTGTTAGGAAAACTACTAGGAAAAACAACAACAAACACTTTTTGTTACAATGCAATTCACACAGGAGTTCACTCTTCAGGGATAACAACCTGGCTCTTTAGTATTTATCTCCAAAAATATTCAAAAATGCTCCAACATGCTCTATAATTCTCCCTCCATGGTTGCTCCAACTCCAAATCTCTTCTCCCCTTTTTTTCTTCTTTTTCATGCCCAATAATGACGATTTAAAATTGTTGTAAGTGCCCATAGGAATTTCCTCTCATTTGGCTTGCTTGCTTGTTGTGGGGTATTCTACCCTACGGACTAATAAGCTAG
Organism: Picea sitchensis; assembly: GCA_010110895.2. Classification (NCBI taxonomy): domain Eukaryota; kingdom Viridiplantae; phylum Streptophyta; class Pinopsida; order Pinales; family Pinaceae; genus Picea; species Picea sitchensis. The sequence continues at coordinate 70,185 of SNQJ01S0023297.1, read as the reverse complement.
GGCTCTAAACTTATACGCAGAAAATGACCCTCAAGACTTAACTTTTGACCTTCTACCCGAATCTGAAACCCCTTTCTTCACATGCATACAAGAGAAGAATAAAC
>SNQJ01S0023297.1:57045-70017 GCA_010110895.2 Picea sitchensis | reverse complement strand
AATGATACAACCTTTCATAAATCGTTTGATGTAACAACCCCCATCTCAACTAAGGATAATTACTACGTGGAAAACACATAAAAATAAAAATTTTATGCTAACTAATTTCCTGTAACTTCCAGCTACGAATTGCAACTATATTTAACTATTGTTCGATACCATTAATTTGATGCATCTACAACATGTTAAAATAAACATGAAATGAAGTTAATAACTTATTGCAAAAACGTATAAATCAATCTTATACATAGATTTCATGCACAAAAATCAAAACTCATAATGCAAGATAGGAAACAAATAAAACACTTATCTTTTAAAATAGTTGTGCAACCAACTACTTGGGATGGGTGTTCCACCCAACCATATACGTTTTCCAAATATCAATAGCAATTCACCCCCAAGATGGGGTTAGAAATCCAAAAAAGAGGGTGTTCTCTCACTATTCACTCAGCTCAGAAAACCTACAACGCACTAGTATTCTCCTACATCTATCCCGATTTTCCACCAGCTCTCTTCCTCTTGACTTGCCCAGCCGAAGGGATGTACCTTTTCACTGCTCTCAGTCCCTCGAGCATCCCATTAATTTTTCAAGGCTCCATCAGGAACTGTTAGGAAAACTACTAGGAAAAACAACAACAAACACTTTTTGTTACAATGCAACTCACACAGGAGTTCACTCTCCATGGCTAACAACCTAGATATTTAGTATTTATCTCCAAAAATATTCAAAAATGCTCCAACATGCTCTATAATTCTCCCTCCATGGTTGCTCCAACTCCAAATCTCTTCTCCCCTTTTTTTCTTGTTTTTCATGCCCAATAATGACCATTTAAAACTGTTGTAAGTGCCCATAGGAATTTCCTCTCATTTGGCTTGCTTTCTTGACTCACACACTTCCCCAAGATGATTTTACTCAATCCCCATACTCCAAATAACTATGGGATGTGACTTCTCACACCCACCCTCTTACATGCATTCAATGATTGGCTTTGGGGACACACAATCAGAAAATATAATTTTAATACTGTTAGGATATTTAGACACTTAGGAGTTAGTTAAGATCTACTTGGTCTGATGTGTCGTTAGGTAAAAGTGTGTTTCTTTAGTATGCATTAGTATGCATTTGTAGTTAGGAAATCCGATGGTCACGATATGTTCCCGACATAGAGTGATCTGATGGTTCATATTCTCCTTGATCTTAATGGCCATTGATTTGTGGCTTATAACCCGATTGGTCCATGATCTCTATTTAAATATCATGGAGGGTCATTTGTTGATGATCGATTGTGAGAAAATCTCTTGTAAAATCTCTCTGTAATATTTTTCTTTTTCATTAATAAACTGCTCCAAGTGGTCGTGTTGGCTGGGGTCGTGGATGTTTCCCCATAGGGGTTTTACCACATCAAAACATCAGTGTGTTGATATTTGATCTGGTTGTGTGAGTGGTTATTGAAGATTTTCATCCTTTGTTGGAATACTTGTGTTGTCGAACATGGTATCAGAGCTTGTTTGAAGACCCTCTCCCATTGTAGATTGAGATCGTGAAGATGAGTTGCCTCATCTCCATTTTCTGTCATTTTGTACATTTATGGACTGAAAGGACTCTTCCATTACGTCTGGAGCACTCATTTCAGTCGGGAACACTTTTCGTTTCACTCGAAAAAGTTTCTATTTTCCCAAGATACTGTCATTTCAGTCAAATCTAGAGGTATAAATCTTGAATACGCATTTTTTAAATTTTTGCAGAGTATTATTTTGGTTTTATATTATTTATTTTTGGGTTTCTACTCTTTTAGATCTGCATATGCTCTTTTCCCCACACCCTGTGTGATCTCGAAAAATCAGAAACAAATAGGAAAAGGTGCATCTTTTAGGTAAGCTAACCGAGATCTAATCCTTGTTGTCATCGAGAAGTGAATTTTTTTTCTTATGTGAAAAGAGTTTTTTCAGCACACTCTCCAAGGCCGTCAACAACAACAACAACAATCCTCTCACTAAAAAATACAATATGTTTTGCTAGACCATTTGGTTAAAATTTGTCTTATTAAGTAATAGGTTTTGAGTTCAAGTCTCTCTTTTGTTACTTTTTTTGAAAAAGTTCATGCTAAAATTGTAAAGTGTATTTCACTTCAAGTATAAAAGTGAATCACTATAACTAACTTTAATATTTTATTTTAGAGTTATTTATTTTGCATGCAGTTTTTCTTTTATAAAGTAACTTCATTGTAAAAGTGATCCCCACTTCTCTTTATAAAAGTGGGCCACTTCATAAAACAACTTACACCACCACGTGGTCCTTTGGTTACCGTTTATGCCTTTTTTTAAAAGGGCATAACTCTCACATCCAAAGTTCGTTTTTAGTGCCATTTTTTTTTAAAAACCACCTAATTTTTCGAGATCTTTCCATCCAAATCATCAATTTCAGTTTTTAAATTCATATCATATGCATATTTAATATGGCTTCTACAAGTAATCTCTTGCTTACCAGCACCAACTACTTACAATGGAAATCACATATGGAGGATTTATTAAGAAGTAAAGGCTTGTACCAGATTACCTTGGGAAAGGAAACAACAACCACTAATGTTGATAAGAAAGTCAAATGGGATAATAGGAATGACGAAGCACGTGGATTAATCGGAATTTTCATCTCTCATGATTTAAGGTTTCACCTAGAATCAATTGATCAACCCAAAAAATTTTGGGACAAGATTGAATCTGTGTTTGGTAAACACGATATTATTCAAGAACAACAGTTAGAAAATCAAGTACTGACTTTAAGTCCAAATGATTTTTCTTGCATTGAAGACTATCTATCTAAGTTTAAAACACTCAGAACTTTATGTGAAGAATGTAAGATAAATATGGAATAAGATCGTTGCATCTATATTATTCTTTCTAAGTTAGGTAGTGCATATTCTATGTTTGTATCTACCTTTTATGCCATGCAAGACGATCTAGGGACAACTTATAAAAAACCTAGTCTTGAGAACTTTTGTGATTCTTTGATTAGAGAGAAAGATAAGCTTGTAAAACTTGGAGTGATCAGCACTGCAAGTACCTCCAACAAAGTCTTAGTCGTCCATCAAAAATATAAACCCAAGAATCCCAAGAAGAAACATCCTTGCCACAACAACAAGAAATATAAGGGTCCCAAACCCACTCAGACAACTTCCGCTCCTAATGGTGACAAAGGAGAAAAATATAAAAGTAAGAAGATTGACAGACATTGCAACTTTTGTGATAAAGATGGTCATAATGAGTCAAAATGTTTCAAGAAGATGGTAGCTTTAGAAGTAGCGATGAAGAATCACAACATCAATATTGATTCTACTTCTTCTTCTTCTTCTCATGGACATGCACTTTCTGCTTCTAGTTTCTCCTTCAATACAACTTCTACTTCTTCTTATGATGAGTGACTTATTGATTCTAGAGAATCTTATCATATGGCTAAGGATAGAGACATATTTTCTGCTCTAAATGAATGTAACACCAAGAAAATATTTGTTGGTGATGATAGATCTCTTAGTGTTGAAGGATATGGAACAGTTCAATTAGAAAATGGTCATTTCAATGATGTATTATGTGTTCCAAGTCTTTCTTGTAACCTTCTATTAGTATATCAAATCACTCATTCAGGTGAAGGTAAAACCGTAGAGTTTTCACCTCACCAAGTTGTAATCAAGGATCTAAAAGATCCTAAGCATGTTCTTGCAACTAGAATTGTTGATGATATTACCAGGTCGTACAAGTTTGACAACTTTGGGTCATCATATTTTGATCATTTTTTGTTGCTCATAGCGATGACTTGAGCAAACTTTGGCATGAGCGGTTTGGTCATATAAACTATCGCTCATTGCAACAACTATGTAATCAATAGATGGTGACTGGTCTTCCTCTTGTTTTATGCATGGATGGTGTTTGTGTCGGTTGTGTTCTTGGAAAACATCATCAGGAAAATTTTGACAAACGTGCCTCTTGGCACACCTCGGGCCCTTTGCAACTTGTTCACAGTGATTTGTGTGGTCCACTTTATTCTCCTTCTTTTTTTGGGTGAAAGTACTTCTTAACTCTCATTGATGACTTTTCCAGACATACTTGGGTTTACTTATTAAAACTTAAGAGCGAATTTTTTGACAAGTTTTTGGCCTACAAGGCTCTTGTAGAAAATCAATCTGGACATCAAATTCAAAAGTTAAGAACAGATAATGGAGGTGAATATGTGAACAATAATTTTACAAGTTACTGCACTACACAGGGCATTCAAATGCAACACATTGTTCCATATACACCACATCAAAATGGTGTTGCTTAGAGAAAGAACCGGACATTAAAAGAAATGGTTAATTGTATGATCCAATCTAAGGGATTAAGTCTAAAGTATTGGGCGGAAGTAATCAACTCTGGAAATTACATAGTAAGTCACACTCCCACAAAGACTCTTAAAAATATAACACCGGAATTAGCTTGGACTAAAATTAAACCAAATGTAATTCACTTCTGTGTATTTGGTAGTATAGCATGGGTTCACATTCCTGATGAGAAAATGAAAGCATTGCAGCCTAAAAGTGAGAAGTGTATATTTGTTGGTTATTTTGAAGATGTCAAAGGTTATAGACTTCTTCAACCACATTGCAATGAAATTATTATTATAAGAGATGTTAAATTTGATGAAAATATCTTGGCTTACGAGCCTAATTTGGCGATTGTGCCTTCTTCGGCCTGCGATCCATCTTCAGCGTTTGTGCCTTCTTCTGTTCCTATTCTAGTTTTTTCTTAAGATGATGAAAGTGAGGATGAAAATACACCTCCGCCTACTCACCTTCCTCCAGATGAGTCCTTTGAACCTGAACCAGCACCATCTCCACAACTTACTATATGGGTCCGTTCAACATGAGAAGCAGTTGGTAATCTTGTTCGTGATCCTTCAGTTCAGCGTCGGACACGTTCACAGTTCTAGCAAGCCTCTTCTCTTTTGGCTCAAGTTTCAGAGACTCGTGATCTAGAGACATTTGCAGAAACTTTAGGTTATCCAGATTAGGATACAACAATGAATGAAGAGTATCATTATTTAATGGGCAACGATACTTGGGATCTTGTACCTCTTCCAAAAGGAAGAAAACTTGTCAGATGTAAATGGGTCTACAGAACTAAGTATGCATCAGATGGAATTGTTGAAAGACATAAATCTCGGTTAGTTGCCAAAGGATTTTCCCAAGTTGAAGGAATTGACTATAATGAAACATTTGCCCCTATAGCCAAAATGAATTCCATCTGCCTTGTTCTTTCCCTTGCTACCTCACATAAATGGGAGGTCCATCAAATGGATGTTAAATATGCCTTCTTGAACGAAGATTTGCAAGAAGAAATCTACATGGAACAACCTCTTGGATATGTCCAGAATGACTCTAGCCTTGTTTGTTGCCTTATGAAATCTCTTTATGGTCTTAAACAAGCTCCCCGAGCTTGGTATGACAAAATGGACAACTTTCTTAATAACACTAGATTCTCTAGATGCCATTCTGATCCTAATGTATATACCAAGAAAGTAGGAAGTCATTTCATAATCATTGTACTTTATGTTGATGACCTTATCCTTACTAGTAGTGACTCAAAACTTTTAAACCATGTGAAAACCAGCCTTAAGAAGAAATTTGAAATGACAGACTTGGGTTTTTTGCACTATTTCCTTGGCCTCCAAGTTTTGCAAACCAATGAAGGAATTTTTATTTCCAAATATAAGTATGCTTGTGACCTTCTTCATCCCTTTCACATGGATGATTGTAAACCATCCACTTCTCCCTTCCAGTATGGAGTCAAGATTATTTCCACCTGTACTTCTCCTGAATTTGATGCCACCTTGTACCGTCAGTTAGTTGGTAGCCTCTTATACTTGACTCATACTCATCTTGATCTTTCCTTTATTTTTGGTCTTGTTGCCCAGTATATGAAAACACCCCATGAAAGCCATTGAAAAGAAGCTAAAAGGATACTTCGCTATGTCTGTGGTACAACTCAGTTCGGGATACATTACAGTTCAGGGGGGACTCCTTTATTGGTTGGTTTCACTGATTCAGATTGGGCCAATGACCTTGATGATCATAAGTCTACTATAGGTTATGTTTTCAGCCTTGGTTTGGGACCTATCACTTGGGCCTATAAGAAACAATAGGTTATTTCACTTTCTTCAGCAGTAGCAGAGTATCGAGTAGTGGTAAATGCAAGTCAGGAAGCCTTGTGGCTTCAACAGATCCTTTCAGAGTTTGGATTTCAATAGAAGCATCCAACCAACCTTTGGTGTGACAATCAAAGTGCCATCAATCTCGCCAAAGACCCAGTTCAACATCATCACAGCAAGAACATCGAGCTACACATGCACTTCATCATAAATCTCATTCATGATCAAGTTATTGAATTTCTCTTTTTCCCTACAAAAGATCAAGTTGCAGACATTTTCACAAAGTCTCTTACAGAAGCGAAGTTTTCCAAACTTCGATCTATGTTAAGAGTTTAGGAAGTTGTAATTAAGTATGGATAGGCTCTAATGCCCCCTTCCTTCTCCTATTTTGTCACTATTTTAAATCCTTCAATCCTATCCCAAGTTATTCTTAAGGGGGGATGTTAGGATATTTAGANTGATCAAGTTATTGAAGTTCTCTTTTTCCCTACAAAAGATCAAGTTGCAGACATTTTCACAAAGTCTCTTACAGAAGCAAAGTTTTCCAAACTTTGATCTATGTTAGGAGTTCAGGAAGTTGTCATTAAGTATGGATAGGCTCTAATGCCTCCTTCCTTCTCCTATTTTGTCACTATTTTAAATCCTTCAATCCTATCCCAAGTTATTCTTAAGGGGGGATGTTAGGATATTTAGACACTTAGGAGTTAGTTAAGATCTACTTGGTCTAATGTGTCACTAGGTAAAAGTGTGTTTCTTTAGTATGCATTAATATGCATTTGTAGTTAGGAAATCTAACGGTCACAATATGTTCCCGACATAGAGTGATCTGACGGTTCATATTCTCCTCGATCTTAATGGCCATTGATATGTGGCTTAACACCCAATTGGTCCATGATCTCTATTTAAAGAGCATGGAGGTTCATTTGTCGATGATCGATTGTGAGAAGCTCTCTTGTAAAATATCTATGTAATATTTTTCTTTTGCATTAATAAACTGCTCCAAGTGGTCGTGTTGGCTAGGGTCGTGGATGTTTCCCCGTATGGTTTTTTCCACGTCAAAACATCGGCGTGTTGATATTTGATCTAGTTGTGTGAGTGGTTACTGAAGGTGTTCGTCCTCTGTTGGAATACCTTTGTTGTCAAACAAATACATAATGATAATAAAATTTAGGAATGTGGGTTGAATTAATAGACAGGGGTAATTTCCCCCTTGGCCCTCTCTTAAACATTCTCTTAGACCCTCCCCTCTCTTTTGGATTAATCATCAACCATATCTTGTCCATATCCCCTAGTAGCTAGCATCACATTTTATTATTAAAATTCAAAAATATAATTCACATATACATCACTTTGTCATGGCCACACATTATATCTACATTAAGCATTAATTAAAATGGGGATTATAGTGGGGACATTACATTTGAACCAGAAACCAATGGACCTGGCCCACTTATCATCCAAAGATTTCAAACAAGTTACCACTTCTTGGTCCCAAAGCAACAGTTCTTGGGCTTGCCACACAAACTTAATCTATGTCTGTCTCTTCACCCATTCACGTAGTAAACAAGGAAACTTAACAAAGAAAAATTTATGTATATCTGAATACATGTAACTTTGTATCCATCATTATAGGTTTATTTGAGGGTTTATGGTATCCATTCATGTGAACTCATCCTCCTTCTCAAAGATCCATTCTTCTATCTCTTTTGTTGAAGGCTTCCACGCCACATCCTTACTACACCATGTAGCAAAAAATCATCAGGTCCCAACAACAGAACCAATTATTGGCTCGGGGTTTCAGACCCAGGGTTTAAAATACTTTACCAATAAATACCCCATTGGTTCCAACATATTCAATATGAAAGGAATGAATAAGGTCTCACTCGAGATGCCATGAGAATTACAAATATCGAACATTTGTGAATTGCATGAAGGAACAATACAGACAGGAAACACTTGTTGTAAATTTGGTTGTCATTGATGTCAACCTTGATAGAAATGTGAAGTATCATTGATTGATTGGTTTGATAAGAAATGTCAATATTGGACATATTGTTATGAAGGTGACTTGATTTCAAACATTGTCAATATTGGACATAATGTTATGAAGGTGACTTGAATGTCAAGAATTGTCAATATTGGACATAATGTTATGAAGGTGACTTGAATATCAGTAGAAAGATAATATTGATTATTATATTGTATGAACTTCATGCACTCATCCTAGTGGAAATATGGTCTTTGGTGGAATGTTTTATTAGCATCCATGCATAAAAGAAGAAACTGTCTAGACAAAAAGGGTAAATAGAGAATCCAATATGGATCCATACAAGTCACAAAATCAATAAGTCTGGTATAAAAGTCTCAGCGAGAAAAGTTTTGACCAGACAAGCCTTAAGTTGAGTCAGAAACAATTGTCTCAACCAGTCAAACCTTAAGTGGAGTCAAAACAATTAAATGGGTCAAGTCAACTAACTAAATGCAAGGAGAAAGGATCAAAGTCGAGTGTTTCAATAAAATGCATTAGATATCAAGAAGTCTAGTATAAACATCTCAGTAAGAAATTGAAGAAGTCGAAATTGAAAAAGTCGAAGGTTGAATTCAAAGAGATCAAAGGTCGAAATCAAAAAAGTCAAAGAATTCAAAGGTCAAAGAAAGACAAGTAGAAGAAGTCTAAGCTAGATGAGTAGAAGAAGTCGAAGATTGGTCCGAGTAGAAGTGAAGTAAATTATCGTGAAGGTCGAAGTTGAAAGAAAATTGAGTTTGGAAATACAAGTTGGCCAAAGCAATTCGAGATGGCCAAAGTCAATTTTCTTCCAAGTCGAGTCGGTCCAAGAAAGAATTAATCTAAAGGTCGAAGTCAAAGAAAACTTAAATCGTTAAAAACAAGTCGAGTTAAGGCTGAAGCAAGTCAGGTCGACTAGAATTGAAATACTCAAATCAAAATTTCTCCTAGTTGAATCGACCAAAAAGATGTTTGTTGGTCGAATAGGGAAGCAAATACGAAAAATGGTGAGGCCAAGTCAAATCTTTAGTAACTAACAGCTGAGAGAGAATCAATTTTAATATCCACCATCAAGTAAAATGTTTAAAAGTTGAGTTTAACTAGTCATCAACAAAGGAAATATATAGAGGTCGATTTAGACATTTATGAAAAGGTAAAATGTACTGAAGTCGATCTGGCATCTGACAACGAAAGGAAAATCTAGGAAAAACAATTTCAAATAACCACCTGTATCAGTCACCTCACACATGTTCTAGGAAAAATTCTTACTTGTCGATTAAATGGGCATGTTCTGCACAAAACCCATGTTGTAGAATTGTAAAATTCATTTCCATCTCTCCAGAATATTCGTACGAAATCAATGTCTAATTTTATGTACGAAAATAAATTAACCATTTGTGTTAATTAATGAAGGGGTGCAATGTTTAATTCCAAGGGCACCCCTTGGAGGACTATATAATTAAAGGAATGCAAAGGGAAGAATCATGTCTTGGTGGATATATATGTTAGACAATTGAGGGGGGGGGGGTGAATCAGTTGTTAATGTGCTTAAACAATTATGCCCATTTTAAAACTCTTTACAGAACATTCAACAACAATCACAATAATGCAAGGAAGTAAGCTATAGAGTATTTAACATCAATCACATACACATGAAATATACAGAGGCAGATATTTCCTGAGGAAACCCATAAAGAGAAAACCATCTTCTTCTTGATATGATAAGTAATCTTTTATTTTTTGTACATTATCATTCTTATGAGCACCGAATCATTGTGAGGCTACCACCCCTGTTTTACAAGTTGAAACTTGCTGAGAGAACCAACTCTCTGGTTTCTCTAGCACCCACTAGAATGAAGCACCAACTTACTGGTTTCTCTAGAACCCACTAGAAGAAAGCACCAAATCCCTGAGTGTTCCAGCACCAACTGGATGGAAGCACCAATTTCCAGTTACACGGGCACCAACCTATATAACAAAGAATAATAGTTCTCCCTTGCACCACCCTACAACCCTAGTTTTTTTGGCTGCAACCAGATGGAAGCTACAACTCCCTAAGTTCAAGCACCCACTTGAAACTCTGAGGACAACTGTCCTCCCTATTACCTCCCTACCAACCTGAATATAAATATTTTGTTCCTGAAACTTATTACAATGATACAGTGTTTGTCAAAAGGCTTACCAGTCTCATCATTGTTTTGTTTCACTGCTATGCTCTACCTACATCAGTGTCTTCCTACTCACATATCCTTGAGCTCTTTGTTCTTCTGCTATGTCCCTAAATGTGCACCTCGGATTTCTCTTCCTCTCTCAGATAATCATTTATGTTTTATCTCTTTCTTCTGCACTTTATGCTCTATGTATTATTTCCATTCAATGTGCTACACCTCTTTTGTGCATTTCATCTCTTGCACACAACATTCTTCTACCCTCATGAATAACTCTCAATAGAAGCATCCATCTCTTCTTTGTTCTGTGCATATTTATCATGCCAAGTCCTCTTCTAGGGCATACACTCAACTCTTTTTCCTCTATGGCGATCATCCTGAGTCTGTTCTTCATCAGTGGTCGTTATCCTGATATTCTTCGGCTTCTTTGGAAGTTACAGTCTTCAACGCATTTCCATCTATCAATTGTCTAAATGGTGAATCTTCACTTCAATGGTAGTTACCTCGAGACTCTTCATCTCCTCTGGCGATCACACTCAAGCTCGTTGAATTCTCTAGCAGATACAATCACTCTGTTTATAGCAGTTACAATCAATCATTTTTGGCAGTTACAGAGAGAAATTTTGCACGCTCGTTCCTTTGGCACCTTTTCCCTTCCTGAGAAAAACTTCTCAGCAGGTGCTAGATTTTCTTTCTAAGCCCCTTCCTTTCACATGACCATCGGCGGTGAGTAAACGCCTATTCAAAAGGCACTTCGCATACTTGGTCTAGCGAGCACTAGCTCCCTATTTCATGATATGACCTCGGGCTATGAAATTCACGTGACCAGGCGATTGTAGGCGCGTCCATAGTCGATTTGAGGGAAACCCGCTTTTCACCCCACAATTCACTACGAGCCTCCACGCGTCCTTTTTCCAAAACCATGGTTTTGATTGTGGCCCGCCTATGATAAATTAAGACCTGAGCATGTCCTGGCTATAAGTTTTAAACCTGTGAAGTAAAGCAATGCATATATATTCTTAAGCAAAACAGAATTTAATCAATGGCTCATTCACATAGTACAAAGAGATTTATATCGGAAACCCTCAACTGGGAAAACCTTTCTCATATTCATTATATCAAATTTCACCATTCACTATACAATATATACAATATTTTTAGGTATTCAGTAGATACCAAAAACCTAATCCCTAAAACCGAGATTATTTTTAGTAAACCGCTAAAAATAGAAAAATCCACTAAAAATAGAAAAAACCGCCTAAAAAAAAAACATCGAGGCGTTGCCCTGAACAATGCGCATAACCAGGGGGGGCATACCTGCCCCCCCTGGGACCCCCCTAGGAAAATGCTTGGTGAACACAACACAAATAGAGAACTACTACGAGGGCTCGTTAGACGCAATTGTCAAATCTGATGCGCCCACACATACACATGCAAAGAATATAACACATACCCAACATTCTCCCACTTGTTGTTTTCTTTGCATCCAGGGGTCCAAATATTATATAGTCAACAATATAGGGTAGAAATTCCCATTGTTACTCTACACCAGGAGAACTTTTCTATGCTTACAGACTTTTTCAATGAATCTACAACATTCTTCAAAGTGTCAACCTTTTTTAGCAACACTTTATTTTCCTCAACCATGTCTCTCACAAAGTGATACTGAACATCAATATGCTTTTTCTTTGAATGATAAGTTGGGTTCTTTGCCAGAAATATTGCACTCTAACTGTCACAATCTAATCTCACTGCTTGTTGTACCATCCCAATACCTGAACACAATATTTGTAACCATACTGCTTCCTTGCTTGCATGAGTGGTTGCCATGTATTCAGCTTATGTAGTTGAGAGTGCCACTATAGCCTGTCTTTTGCTCATCCAACTGATTTCTCCTCCAAATAGGTTAAGCACATAACCACTTGTAGATCTTCTGCGATCCAGATCTCCAGCCCAGTCTGCATCAACAAATCCATGTATGTCCACCACTCTGTCTAATCCTGGTCTTCCTTGGTAGCACAATCCATAATTGGTAGTGCCACGCAAATACCTGAAGACCCTCTTTAATGTTGTCCAATGCTCCTTCCCCGGTTTTGACATATACCTACTCAAAACTCCCACTGCATGTGCAATTTCTGGTCTAGTATAGACCATTGCATACATAAAACTGCCAACTGCACTAGCATATGGAACATGGGACATGTCCTCTTCTTCTTCATGTGTCTTGGGACACTGATCTGCAGATAACTTTACACCTATAGGAATAGGAACCTTGACCAGTTTACTTCCATGCATATTAAACCTCTGCAATATCGTCTCAACATATTTTCTCTGATTCAACTAGAGTTTCTTGTTTGCACGATCTCTTTTAATATCCATTCCCATAATGAAGTTAGCAGCATCGAGATCCTTCGTGTCAAATTTGGAGGAAAGCTGCGATTTCACCTCCTTGATAACATCCATGTTATTTCCTACCAACAACATACAACACTACATAAATGAAGTGATTACCAACCTACTTGGAATATACACAGTGATCAACCCTGCTTCTTACAAATCCCAATCCAAGGATGTATGTGTCAAACTTTTGGTACCACATCCTAGGTGATTGCTTCAGACCA
>SNQJ01S0023297.1:0-51713 GCA_010110895.2 Picea sitchensis | reverse complement strand
TATATCTTGCCATGAATGGAAACTATAAATATGTGCCATGGGTGTACTAGAAAAATAAGAACTTCAACATATTGTTATGTTGCAAGAATTCTTCTTTAAGAATCTTCTTTTCTCTTTGAATCATTCAATCACTATAGCAAGGGCGATTCCACTCACCTCTTGAGAGGATTGACATTGCATTTCTTCACCATTGTCACTTTCCATTGCATTAAGAGAAGAGATATCTATTAGGGAACTCAAGAGCCATCCCAAGGAGGAAGAGGGGACTCATAAGTCCCTTCCTTTCTCTACGATGTTTAGCCTATCAATATATTGATCCATTGGTAGCTATATATTGATCATTTTTTGCTTTTCATGGTTCTAGTTCTTGCAAGATTCTCTAACATTTATTTCTTAGTTTCTTTTAGTTTTATTTCCTTGTTTCATATGTATTTGGTTATCTAATCAACTCACAAACTTCTATCTTGTTTATATGACTTAACTAAACATGCAAGTGTTATGTTTTTGTTCACCCTTGTGACAAAACAAACACAACAGATTGGCGACCATACTAGGGATCGATATCAAATTCCTCGCTATTTATGTCTTGAGAGAACTTCTTTCTAATTGTTTTGATATGGAGGTACCAACACCGGCCTAGTCCAACCTTCTAAAGTTAAAATTTAGAGCCAGGGAAAGAGAATTTCACTTGGAAATTTCATTCCCGACGCGTGATGGGAGGTGCATGGATTTCAATATACACAGACGCGCACTCTGTGCATTGTGCACATGCTAGTATTCATTACTATGCACATTCTGTACCCTCTGCATGCCTGCCATAACCACAACCCCCAAATAAGTCCAGTTTTTGCAAATTGTAAGGGTTTTTTATGAATGGTTTGAGGGCCCATTGCCTTTAGATTTTAATTTCCCACACTTTGTAAAGAAATCACACTTCACATAGAGTCCTTTCTCACAAGGAAGGTTATCTAACATAAGAACTTAGGGGTAAAAATAATCACTATTATTCTGTTTTACTTTGTTTCCAGATGGATGGCTCATTTGGCATTTAAAATTTTGAGTTGAAGTTATTTCTTTTTCAAAAAAAAAATCAATTACTTTGGGACTAGAAATCAATTTTAACCATCAAGTATGCTCTTACCTTGCACCCTAGTGTGATATCGGGAATCAGAAAAGGTGGTTGAAAGGAAATTTCATCTCCCTTACAAATCATTAGGAGAGGACAAATCCCCCCTAGTGTACCTCTTAGTTTTGAAAATCATCTTAAAAGTCTTGTAAGGGCCCATACATGCCCACATGTTTGCAATCTTAGGATAGTTTCTAAAAGATTTCTTAGTTTAGACAACACTCTAGGAAAGTTTAAAAGATCAAGTAATGGGCCCATACATGCCCACATGTCTACAATCCTAGGATAGTTTTAAAAATATTTCTTAGTATAGACAACATTCTAGGGAGTTTAAAGGATTTGTAAGGACCCATATGTCCACATTGCTAGTTATTTAGGGCTTTAAATATTCCACAAGGTTGTACCAAAGAAACATAGTAAGCTAGGTAATAATATTTGTAAGGACCACAAGAAGTCCACATGTTGCAATCTCACACTTAACCTATTAAAATCTTTTTCACTTTTCACTTTCTTTCACACAAAGCCACTCCTCACACATATAATTTCTATTAGAGTAGTGGAGGTCAAAGTAAGATTTTTTTTTAAGTACCCACAAGTACTTCAAAATAATTCTAAAAGATCTGACTACTTCTTTGGAAATTACTCACACCAATTTAATTCAAATGATATTGGTCCATGACCCCAATCTCTCAACCCACCACATCTAATTTTTTTCTAAAAATGCACTAAATGTTCCTCCACAGGAGGTGCCAAAAGAAATTTTTAGTCTAGGTAGGATCTCGGGGGTAGGATCCAAATAACCCCCCGTTACCAGGTTCTCACATTTTGAAACAATAGAAGTTGAGAATAGGGATCCTTCAAATCCTCCAAGTTAAGTGTTCCTATACCATAAGGCAGGGAGATACCTGTGAAGGGTTGAAGGCCGAGGTTCGGTTGTTCTGCGCATCCCTCCTTGAGTCACCCAACTCTTGTGAGGGTATCTAGCCCGTGACCCATTTTTTAGGCCAACAATCTAAATTCCACACTTTGATCGAGGTACTTAGTGGCCAAACATAGGATATCTACCCAGGTGGCAGTTTTGGTCTGCAATTGCACCTTGATCAGATTTTGTGTGGCTATTGGGAAATATTGCCAGCTCTTTCAGGATATGCACCCTCTACCCCTCATTATAACTGATTAATTCAACCTTCACTAGTTTCTCTTCTGGTGGCTTTAGACCCCACTGTTGAGTGCTATTGGAAGTCCCAATGCTAAATTGAGAGGAAGGATGATAGGTATTTTAGGACACGATCATTTGTTCTTATTGTCCCCCCACACGGACAAAATCCACCTATCCACATGATTGTTTATTTACAGTTGATTTAGGTATGATGTTCATTTGATTACATGCAATTGTGAGTTATACTATTTTGTGAAGGTCAAAATCTCTTGTTCATTTATTTCTCTCTTATCACCATTTGCACACATTCACTTTGATAGTCAAAACCATAGAGGAACCACATAATCCCCGTCATTCTAGACACTTGCAAAATGTCTGTCCTATTCTAGGAGGAGTCCTTAGTCTTTCCAACTCACTGTCTCAACCATCTCACACCCCAACGAGTGCTACTATTTTGAGATCTGCTTTACTTGGTTCCACTTTTCTTGGGTCAAATACCTAAGGACATCCATCTATTAGTTCTCCTTCACAAGGAGGCAGGGGTCAAACTTCTTCTCAAGGGAGAAGTAAAAATCCCTCTCAAGGGACAAGTCCATTACCTACACACACAATGGCTGGAACTAATCCTCCACCAAATCTCCCCATGCCATAATTGGTATCCCTCAACATTACTGACTTAACCAAACTCACGAATGATCCCATTTTGCATGATGCTACTTGGCCCAATATGCCTACAAAACTACCTTTAGATATTTCGAAGTTTGAAGGAAAACCAGGGGAAGATCCCTCCAACCATGTTATGACCTTCCAGTTATGGTTCTCTTCAAACATCATCATGGATGATTCCATCTACTTGAGGTTATTTCAAAGAAATCTCATTGGTTCATTAGCCAAATGGTACGTGGATGAAAAATCAAGGTCCCATGTGACTTTTGAATCATTGGCCAAGGCCCTTTTGTCCTTTTTCCAATTACCAGTTCATCATGATAGTGGCTTAGAAATCCTATCCGATTTCAAACAAACCACTTCCATCCATATAGCCGACCACATCCATGAATGACGTTGACGACATAGTTTGTGTAAAGAAAAAACCACCAAAGAACAACGCCTTGATTGGTTTCTTAAATCACTCGTCTCTGTTATTGCCAAGGATGTAACATCAACTTTTCCTCAATCAAAAGAGGAAGCCATCAGGAAGGCCCATTAATTTGACCTCATCTATGCTCAATTGGGTTACTTGTACACAATATTTCCTGATGCACCTAGACCCATATCATTTGGCAAGGAAAAACCTGGGATGTCCCATGCTGCAGATGGGGTTCTATGACACATCTCAACCCTTAAGACCACCCATCACCTACTTATGGTGAAAATCAATATCCAAAACCATATGGAGGGATGTCTTACTACCATCCTCCCACTCAATAAAAATCATATCCTGTTGTTCCCTCTTAACCATTGGGGGGACCCCCACCGGTACCCATGATGCATCTGGTCTCTCAACCAAGTACAAGTTCACCCTCAACCCCCACATTTAACCCGAACAATAGTGGAATTAGTTCAACTTCCTATATTCCATATGGATCATCTCCAAAAATCAATCCATATTTTCCATTTTCCGGTCCTCCCCAGCAAGTTGCTCCTCCATCATGAAAACCACATGTCGTTGTTAATTTTGTTTATCCCTCTCCCAATCAATAGGTTCATGCTTTTGAACAATTGAATACAGAAAATCCATCCCATCAACTGAATAATGCCAAGAATAAAGGAAAAAACCAAAACAATAACAACCCGAGAATAGGAGGAAATACCCCCCAACAAAACCATTCTGCTGGGGGAATCCAGAATCAAGGCAACCAAAACGCCCAAGGGGGAAAATATAACAATCAACCACGACAAGGGAAGAATAATAAGCTCAGAACTAACTTCCCTTGCACTCTATCTGGTAGGTATGGAAATTATAATCACCATTGCCTCCAAATTTCTGATTTCAAATGGATGAAAGAATCCGTGAACACGAAACGCCCTCCAACGCCGCCTACCCCTCAACAGACCCCAAAACATTATTTGCAACCACCACCCCCGACCATTTTTCAAAAACCTATTATACACCAAGGTGTGATGAATACCCAACAAGAGATAAAGTCAGCCCCACCACAAATGAGGTAATATCAAAACCTGGGTCCCAATCAACCTGGAAATCCGACTGATTGCAATATCCTCCTTACCAATGAAGAAGAAATTCTTTTGCACACACGGTCATCAATATGACCTACCTCCTGACTCTACCCCAACCACCTCAGAAACATCTCCAGCTATAGTAGGACCACCACTGATGATTCCCCATCCTAACACTGAACCAAATTCCCGTATACCTCGTATACCTTTACGACATAATGCACATAACCCTCATGCTAGGGAAACACATAACTATAGTATGGTTGATGAATTAGCATAGTCTCCTGCAGGCATGTCCATGTTGGAGGTCCTCCAAACCTGTCCATCACAACGCAAATCCTTGCTTTCCGCCTTGGGGGCAGTCGAACCAGCTGATACTTGACTCATCACTTTTGATCTCTATAGCGGGGAACCACGCTACCCTGCCCTGGTAACTTTTCAGAAACCAATTCAGATCCAGAACATCATAGTTCATCGGTGCATCATCGATGAAGGTGCATGAACATGCATCATGTCCAAATTCATATGGAAAAAACTCGACTCACTTGAGCTGTTACCATCTGCCATCACCCTGAGAGCTTATGACGGTTGACCATCATCCCCTGAAGGGATCTTCCAAAATGTCCCTGTAGAACTTGGGGAAAAACCATCCTGATTGACATTGAAGTTATCGATGCCCCAATTGATTACAATATCTTGTTCGGATGTAGCTACATGTATGCTATGAAGTTTGTAGCCTCTTCTATGTTTCGTATGATGATGTCCCCCCACGATGGGAAAATTGTCACCATCGACCAACTTACACATTACAAGCCTAATAATTCCACCAACATTGATAACATCCTCCCCCTTGTCCACACTATCTCAGATGCTTTTTCAGTCATCGACATGGGTCCTGGAATATTCAAGGACCCATCCTTATTAAGATCTTATCATGGAGCACCACCTCTCCGACATCCTTCCATTTCAACACAAGTGTGTGTAGTTTCCTCTAATGGAACAAATACCAGAGGCAATACTCCTCTCATTGAGGCCCCTCCCCACTTCGAATTTCCACCAGTCAGAGAACCACTACCTCGAGAATTCCCTGACATCACCACTGAACAACTTGTCTCAGATCCCCCCCCCTCTAGGGGAAACTCTCGGTTTGGGAGTGTTGGAACAAGGGAAAACCCAGGGTTCAATGCTACAAAAGTGCACCAACAAAACCCTAACTACTGACCCTTTCAGCAACACCTGTGAAGTAGATGAAGTCTCACCCGAGGTAGAGGCATGGGTGGTTGCAGGACTTGGATGTCTGCAACCTTAGCTGGGACATAGATCTGTGATTCTAACACTTAACAGAGCACTCAATAGTTAACATTCATCAATATTCAATCTTAGTTACAGCGTAGTTAAACCCTAATTATAGAGTATCAGAGTATTCATTCAGATCTAAGGTATTTAAGCACTAAGCATCAACATATCATTCATCTATATTAAAGCACTAAGCAAGTAAACACATAATCACATCAATACATCACATAAAGCATAGAAACACAACATGTACATGGTTCACCCCCACCCTGGGGTTACGTCCACCAATTCTTTGTCTTCTTTATTATCATTGGTCAAGTTTCTTACAGGCACATAACATCCAAGTTCTATTCCGCAGAAGACAGGAGATCTGCGTGCACTCTGCTAGATCCTTGATCCGGATTATTTTTGGCACGAAATGAGAGTGGAGATATAATAAAGAAATGCACAAAGATATTGCAGATATTCAATAATATAACAAAAATGTATCAGAGATGCAACCATAAACAGAGATATACAGTAATACACAATTTCTATTAATCAGAGAAATGTACAGAGACTGTAAAAATACAGAGTGAAAGACTCGCTAGAATGGTGGCAGCTTATCTCTGAGAAGAGATGTGACGGCTACTCGCATTCGCAAGAAGATGGTTACAATGAGGCTCTAGAGGCATTTTTACAATAATCAGGAATGCCAAAGGTCCTAGACATCCAAAAAACTAACCCTAGGAGATGAAGCGCCAAAAGTCATGTGGGCCCCATTTGGGTAAGTTGGTGCATCAACTTCCCGGGGTCGTAACTTTTGCATACGATTTCCGTTTTAGGCGTGTGATAGATCGTTGGAAATGTATCGTCGAGGAGATTCATTTTTGGGGCTCAATCATGCCTCTAGCTATCATTGAGAACCTCAATATCTAAAAACCCTCATTTGGACCCTCAAAATGGCCCCGAAAGTTAAAACTTGCTAAAAATAGTAAATAGCCAAAATTGTCAGAAAGCCGTTTTGAGCCATTTGGAAAAGGTGGGTGGCCACCGATATCCACTTGGATCAATCCTCCCTCCTTAGGAAGCAATGGTCTCCATTGCATTGAGTTCCCAGGGGAGAGGGAAAAGCATTTGTTGAATCTGCATCTTGGTGAGCTGCTAGTCTTGTTGGAGACGTTGCGCTGCTTAGTTTGTGGAAATCTATCATGAACCTGTTGCGGTTGAGGATTCTCAACAAGTCGGGCTTCATGAGAGGATGTTGTGCAGAAGGAATCTTTGCATTTTGCTGCAGCCTTGTCGACCTGCTTCTGTAGGATAGAAGGTGCTTGGGGTGAGACTGTAGTGGTTGTAGTGTCCTTTTGTTCCCCTTTTGAACAGATTGTGGAGAAGATGAATTTTGTAGTATGAGATACTACCTTGCAGCACTGTTTAGGTGGGGCAGTAGTTAGAACTACCTTTGGTATCCTGTAGAGATGACCCCCCAGAGTAATAATGACACTGCGGGGTCGAGACTCATAGATAGCATGGAGTTTCCACATATATGGCTGGCCCAAGAGCACATCACAGACATCGAGTGGGGCAACATCACATAATACCTCATCCTTGAAGGGTTGGATGCCGTATGATAATCGACACTGCTGGCTGGCACGAATATCTCATCCTTGGCGAAGCCACTCGATGCTGTATGGTTGCGGGTGTGGTGTTGTCGACAATCCCAACTGTTTGACGACCTCTCCTGAGATGAGGTTCTTATGGCTTCCGCTATCAACAATAAAATGTAGCGGGGTCCCCTTCACCCACATCTGTGAATGAAAAAGGCGCTCCCCCTCTTCTGGATCTGTTGGTTCTTCTGGTTGAATTGCTGCAGTCGCGACTCTTTATGATGCGACAGCGGCCGATTAAATTCTGCGTTGATGATCTATATTTTACCATTATTTTTGGAATCATAATGCAAGATCAAGGTTTATCTCCTTGTCTTTGATCTCGATACACAATGAAACTATTTTGGCGACATTCATTGGTGTTGTGCCGAGGGCTTTTGTGGAAATCGCACCATTTTCGGTGTCCTTTTGTCTTCCGTGACCCTTCTTTCTTGTGTCTTGGATTGGTTTCAAGAGGCTTGTTGGAACCATCTTTTTCATACTTTGGTTGTTCTGGATTCTGATTAAATTCCCGTTTGATACAGTGCTTAAATTTCTGCTCAATTTTAACAACATATCGTGCAAGCAACAGAGTGATGAGATGTCCGGAAAATCCATTTAAGTCTGGATATATCTATGTAGCCCCATGGTATTTGGAGACAAATAATGGTTCAAAGTCTTTGATACCTAGCTTGTTGTGCATGGTATGGAAGGTATTGGTGTTTCTGGAACTGCCCGGCCCCTCTCTTGCCACATTGTGGTCCATTTCATGTATTGTTCCTCATAGTTTCCAGCAGTGAATGCTTGTTCCTTTACGCGTCAAAAATCCCAAGTGGAACCATTTATATGTTCAGAGGAATGCTCGTGAACTGCATACGTTGGGTTTCCCGCCAATGTTTGACATGGGGAGGCCTTAAGGAGTGCGAAGGTGATCTTTCCTTGTCAAAAAATTATGAACGAGGAGAAATAACCTTCTAGTAGATTTAACCATTTATCTAGGGCATCGCATCTATTTGACCTTCATCACGAGATATCAAAATTAACTTGTTCCTTGAAGGCGAGGTGCCTCCAAATTAATTAAACGATGAAGATACACTTGATGCTATCGGCAAGCATTGAGGATGTGGGAAAAATTCTCCATCATTTAGATCCCTGCATCGCGTGAGAGCTTGCTCAAGCAACATCTTGATAGGATCGTCTGCTCCATAATTTTTCTTTTCTTACGCCATTAGGGGTTTCTTGGTTGTGTGAGAGCGATTGTCCTCAGAGAGACAAGCTTGAGACCCAACTTTCTATACTCCGGACCTAAATTAGGGGACATTACCCAGCTGAAAAGCGATCAAAGGCTGACTGCTCCCGATACCAGCGATCAGTTAATTTGACATGAAATGAGATTGGCGATATAATAAAGAAATGCACAAAATATATTGCAGATATTCAATAATATAACAAAATGTATTAGATATGCAACCATAAACGGATGCTCTGATGTACGCGTTTCTATTAATCGAGAGAATGTACGAGGGGCTATGCCATCTGATGAAGCTTGCTAGAATGGTGTGACTTATCTACGAGAAGAGATGTGGCGAATGTACAGAGACTGTAAAAATACAGAGTGAAAGACTCGCTAGAATGGTGGCAGCTTATCTCTGAGAAGAGATGTGACGACTACTCGCATTCGCAAGAAGATGGTTACAATGAGGCTCTAGAGGCCTTTTTACAATAATTGGGAATTCCAAAAGTCCTAGACATCCAAAAACCTAACCCTAGGAGATGAAGCGCCAAAAGTCATGTGAGCCCCGTTTGGGTAAGTTAGTGCATCAACTTCTCGGGGTCGTAACTTTTGCATACGATCTCCGTTTTAGGTGTGTGATAGCTCGTTGGAAAGGTATCATCGAGGAGATTCATTTTGGGGGCTCAATATGCCTTTGTTTATCATTGATAACCTCAATATAAAAAAACCCTCATTTGGACCCTCAAAATGGCCCCAAAAGTTAAAACCTGCTAAAAATAGTAAATTGCCAAAATTGTCAGAAAGCCATTTTGAGCCATTTGGAAAAGGTGGGTGGCCACTGATATCCACCTGGATCAATCCTCCTTCTTCTAGCTAGGGTATAGCACAAAGCCTTCATATATTCTGTTACAATGACTTGCACTTAACTCTGCAATTCTCACATAGTATGCACCAAAGAAATCTCCACTTAGCACTTAGCACTGTCAATCACATAGATTGGACTACAACCATCACTTACATCTAGTCGAAGGGAACTTAGCCATTCATACTCACTAGATCTCCTTAACATCTATTTATACATACAAAATAGGCCTAAGCATGGGTAAAACCATGGGTTGACATTCCCATACCCGTTACAAAATCTCAAATCCCAGAAAGGGCCCTAAAAGGGGCCGAGATCCCGCGATCTCCGCTTCGTCTTGTGCTACACCTTCGACAGCCTGTCGAAGTCCCCAAATCAGGTCAAACATGACCAAGAATCTGTAAAACTTGGTCAAGGGCCAACAGGCCCCCAACACTCACCTTTGACTCGAGCTTGGCTCGAGCTACTTCGAATTGTTTCTGTGCCACGACCTCTTGTTCTGTTATAACCCTATAATTTAAAGGATCACCTTGTGACTGGAAAATTTTCACTATTGATGTATGTTGTCTTGCAAATAATATTTCATTCCTGCAAATTATTTTCAAAAAGAAAAGAAAAGACAAAAAAAGAAAAGAAAAGAAAAGAAAGAAAAGAAAAGAAAAGAAAGAAAAAGAAAAAGAATAAAAGAGGGCATAAAAGAAAATGGATAAAATCCCCATGCAATAACAATGACTTGATCCATACAGTTTAAAAATGGTTAAGTCTCTTTGAAATTATGTTGATAGGTTTAGTGAATAAGCCTAGCTAAACTATTTAATCTTAACGAGGTAGTTAGGTTAGCTAGTGAATAAATTTGATCAAACTGTCTAATCTTGATCAAATAGTCCCAGGGTAGAGTAATTCCTTAGCCCAACAGTCTAATCTGGGATAAATGTGTAGGTAGGTAGGTTAGGACATAGGCCAACTAGTTTTTCCTTCAATAAATATGTTTGATCTTCTATTAAAATCCATGATTTTGATGTTTGAGGTGTGTTTCCTAACCACTTGGTGACAAAAAAGAAAAGCGAAGCAAAGAAAAACCCACAAAAAGAGCAATATCCTAAGTTTGCACTGCACATTTTTGGTTCACGCCCAGAGAATAAGGAACCCGCTAATATCAATGACTGATCTAGCAACACGTAGATCAATGGTGAACAATGAATTCTGGACCCCCCCGACTGTTCTACCTTTAATGGTGGGGGGGGGGTGGGGGGGGTCTAATATGGAGAATAAAGAGTACGTTAAGATCAAAGGCTGATATAGCGATGTGTAGATCAATGATGGAAAGAAAATTTTGGACCCCCCCGACCATTCTACCATTAGCATTGGGGGAGGGGTCCGATATGACGACTAAAGTGAGCACATAAATCGACGGTGGATCCAGCAATGCTTGGATCTATGGTTCGCAAGAGATCCCAGACCCCCCGATTGCTCTACCTTTAACGTTGGGAGGTGGGGTCCGATATGGCCGGTTTTCCCGGCTAACCCCATCCTAACATGTCACAAGCATATGGGTCAGACCCCTTCACTCTAAAACCATTTACCACCTAACCCCCCTCTAACACATTTCCATAAAGGCAATACTTTACCACCGCCATATACTGACATCACATCCCACTACCCATCCTTACAAGCCTCATCTCATAACTCTATTATCTTGTCCCCTCCATTCACCTGTTACAGGTCATGTCCCACTTGCTTATCTTCCAATCACCGCTCTCCATGTCATCCTGGTACACCCGTCACCCGTCCTCTACCTGCCACCTCACACCTCAAGTGATCAGTTGGACATTTATTACAGGCTAACATACCCATTAGTCTGCTGACCTTTACCCCACACCCAACGAATACCCGTTTAATCAATTTTAATCATGTTTCTGCCATTCGTGCACTGCCCACTCTCTGCGCACCAGAAAGCTCTTTTTCCTCGCCTTTTCAACCAGTAACCCAACCATAGCCTTTTCCTACTAACACTTTTGTTTCATTTTGCAGGTACCTATTGAATCGATGGTGCCGAAATCTAAAAGACCAGAAGTCAAGGAAAATCGATTCCTTCCACCTCCTGTCGATATCGACCGGATCCCGCTAGCTGACAAAGATTACTCAATCTCAGGGACCAGGTGCGAATCCGATTTCTCCAAATTGCAGTCATGGTTTAAAGATATTTTCATGGATCAAAGCGATGAGATTGGGCTCTGGGAGTCCAATCTCCCCCTGTATCTCTTTTCCCAAATCCACCATTTTCCCGAATTCATCCTCAAATGCTAGGCTCATTACCTACCCGATCAAAGAGCCATAGTTTCATTGTCCAGAGAAACTCTGTTCTCTATCACACCCGAGGCCATTGATCAAATGATGTAGATATCTAGAGCTGAATCCCACTCTCCCCTCACCATTGAAGTTCTAAAAGAAATGTACCAGAACCTGTCTTTCCCCCAAAGAGCCCATATTTTTGAGCTTTTACTCCCACAGGATGCCCAATTCCCTAAGAAAAATACCCCTTAACACTCCTCCATGTTTTCAAAAAAGGGAAACCAAATTATTTCATCACTATGTTGGCTGCTCGACTATTTCTTAGATGAATGGGTGGATGAACCTATCTTGGGTTTCCTATCCATTTTCTCTGCTGAAGAAAAAACCACCATCCAGTTCGACTACAACACTTTTCTAGCAGAGAACATCCATGAACAACTTTTAAAATTTGCCACAGAGGGCATGTTCCAGTATTCTTCAATACTAGCTTACTTGTTCACCTTCTTTCAAGAAGATAGGCTCTCTTTCCTGATGCAAAAAATAGACCGGGACAACAAACCACAGGCTGTAACCTCTTGGACCTCGCTGCTCAGAAGAAACTCCATAGAGTTTAATTTCAAATAGTTTATTGAGAAGTTTTACCATCCAGTTGTGAGCTTGCTCGACAATAGACCAGTGCCAAGTATAAATGAGGAGATCCATAGAATCTTACGCCTCTCGGACCTCGCCAATTTTGGGGATTGGTACCTATATCAAAATCACACAGAAATCAAAGTATATGGGTGTGAGTTAGCTCCATAAAAACTGCCCAAGTACTTGCCTGTTAGGATATTTTCCTTGAAGTATATTAGACAAATGATTAATTCAGATGATATACATTTTGTATCTCTGAAGAAGAAACAACAACTGAGAATCAAAGGGCAGATAGGACCCTTTATCTGCAATAGTCGAGCTACTGGGGCAGAGGCATACAAATTATTAAATGAAATGAAATTTAGTACCAGTTTCACTTGGTGCTATGATATGTATGGGATCATTGTAGAGATGAGAGCGAAGAACAATAGTTCCCCGTATGCTCATATGCTCAAACCAGAAATTGAGAAATTTGTGAACCAGACAGAGTGGGAGGTGAACACTCTAGAAGACACTGAACAACAGTCTCATCTAACCATGATTTCACAAACATCCACTCCACAAGTACCAAAGGAGAAAATACCCAGGAAGGATGTCTCTCCTTCAGTCACTAAAGTATCAACAGAGGATTTCCAGGTGTACAAGAAAAAGCCTAAAGCTACCCACACTGCTGACAAGATTGGAGAGGAAGAGACCCACTCCACCACTGTAGCTGAAGGGGAACATTCATCACCTTTCTCTAGAAATCATCAGATGATATCTACTTCTTCCTCAAAGAAGCAGACTGATACCACTGTGATCACCCAACCTCCACCGAGATCTGTAAAACTAAGCATTTTTGAAAAATATGATTTGATTAAGAAGAAAAACCAGATGCTGACCAACAACACCTATGCTTAGTTCTGGAAGCAAACGTTCACATCACAACACATATTGCTATCATCTTTTGTTATAGAGAAGGGGGGAATGCACATGGCATTTTTGCAGGCACAAGTGCCCCATCCAAAAGAAATCACTGACTACAAGAGGGCTACATTGGAGTTTAACACCAGAGATGTACATCCAGCTGATTAGATGGATCTACACAAGAAGATTGGAGAAATTATTTTCTCAACATTAGCCAATGCTTCCACTTCTTCTCCCAAATTAGAGGTTTCTCTGAACAATGTTCAAACCCAATTAAAGATGGAGAAAATATCATCCTTTGCAAATGATAACAGGATTAAGTCCTTGGAAGAATTGGTGCTCCAAATTGGGTTTGACCCCTCAAATGTGAAAGTAGATAAGGAGATGCTCATGAAAAACAATGCTGACATATCATCTCTGAGGAAGAAACTGAAACTGCTAGCTACAAAAGAATCACAAGCCAGCTGAAACAAAAGGGGAAAAGGAGGAATTGCTAAAGCTTATCATGGAACAAAATGCACAAATAAAAGAGATGGAAGAAAAACTGGAACGATTAGTAAAGTAGAAAGAACAAACAACACCTATGGAAGTCATTCCACTGAGTGTAGTTCCTCTCACCAGAGTTAGTAAAACAACTGTATCAACAACCACTACAACAGAACTTCCATCAACCACCCCACTGACAGCTTTGGAAAAATCTATAGAGATAGCAAAATCAATGGAGGAGATGACCCTACAAGGAACATAGATCAATAAAATGAAAAAGGAGGTTGAGAATCTCCAGGAGCTTAATTCTTCCTACCAGACAAGCTACAACATTGAAAGAAAACATCAGAAAAGATCAAGTAGGAAATACAACAACTGCAAAAGCAAACAGTGGTGGAAAAAACACTAGCTGAAGCCAAGGAGAAAATTTGGATGGACATCTCCAAGTCCATAAATGAAATTTGGCCCATCGTTCAAATTATGTTTGAACAACAAGAACTAGTGTTGAGGAGCAGGCAGACCATTGACAAGATAACGAGAGAGCTGGGGTAAATGCCCACAGAAGCGAATGAAGTTATTAGATTTCTGAATTCGAAGACTAGGGAAGAGCTGGAAGACCTGAATATTGAAGATAGGACGAAAACCATCCTTGAAGTCAAGAGGGTTCTGACTAAAAGAGGATTGATGTTACAGCTGGAGGAGAAAGTCCAGAACATGGACATCGAAGTTCATAGGTTCTTCAGCAAGATCTATGCCTTGCAAAAGAAAGGTCTTCCTGGTTTGCTGGTACTGAATGACAAGCTGATGACCCTCTCTAACTACAAGCAAAAGATTTCCACGGTGGCCAAGGACAATTCCAAGTTTTTCAGGAATACAGGGTAGCATAACAGGAAAATCATTTCTAGAGACTTTTCAACTGGACCTCAATATCCATCACAAGATCAAATATATTTTCATCACCATGATGACGTTTGCTAAATATACAGAAATGGATGAAATCTATCGAAGACTGCTCAAAGTCACCATTCCCAGTCAACAAAGATGGGAGGAGCTATGCACTTTGATCGAGTGAGAGATGAGGTGTATAGTCCAACTCAGCATGCAGGGCAGTCAAAGTCACATGAATGACTCACCAACAACCTTCCCCAAAATCAACATGAAAGATCCAACAAATCATCATCAGTTCCTATATTTTTGTATTTGGTTATCTAGTTATTCAGATCTAGAATCTGCCACGTCCTGATCATAAATGACAGGGTCATTTGTAATTTTGATTATAAATACTTCGAACTTGGGAGTATTGTAGGTTGATTTTACGCCCTAGCAAGCTGTAAGCACTGTAATTTTCTCAAGAGAACCTCTAGTAATAAAAGGGATGTTTCACAGGATTCCTGCGTGTTAGTTGTTGGTGAAGTTTTCTCCTCTTTGTTGAATGTTTATCTCTCTCAGTACTCATTTTTTTTTTCTAAATATGATCATTTGAAAGTAGTGAAAGTTGCAGAATTTTGTAAGTTTTAAACCTGTGAAGTAAAGCAATGCATATAGATTCTTAAGAAAAACAAAATTTAATCAATAGCTCATACACAGAGTACACAAAGATTTTATACCGAAAACCCTCAATCGAGAAAACCTTTCTTATATTCATTATATTGAATTTCACCATTCACTATACAATATATACAATGTTTTTAGGTATTCCATAGATACCAAACCATAATCCCTAAAACTAGAATTATTTTTAGTAAACCGCTAAAAATAGCAAAATCCGCTAAAAATAGCAAAAACCCAACAAATTTATATCGTCAGACATAGTTGTCATATCTAATGCGCCCACACACACACATGCAAAGAATATAACACATACCCAACAAATTTATCTTCGTATACTCTGTTTCCAACTTTTAATGATCTAAAGTTTTTCTTCTGATGTTATAATTAAGAAATTCTTAAATGCTTCTTGGTTATAATTGATTATCTCATCTTTTCTTCTTTCCATCATTTTTATGCTAAAGAATCCAACAGTTGCATTATCCTGCCCTATGAAAATACCTTTTAAAATCTGTTAGTTGGTCCCTAATTTTATAAAACGGACCCCGTAGCCCAATGGAGGCGTAAACCTTTTTCAGCCATTTTATAAAAACAAACAACTTGGTCCTATTTATTTTAACTAGCCTAATATCTCAATTTCGAAACAAAGTTAAATCTCACAGAGAGATCCCTCTCTGAAACTGGCAGGGCTAGATCCCAGTTTCGAAGTGGTTGGATAAAGTTACCTCTGGTAAATTTCTTCTGCCTTTCAACAACCTTTGGGAATTTACAGAGTGATAACATAATTGGCGACCATACTAGGGAACTGAACAAACTTATATATCCTACAATTTATTTTCCATAGAAAAATAAACCTTTATTTCTGAACGAATTATAAAATCTAAACTTATATAGAGATAATGTTCAGAGGTTGTTAAAATTTGTATATATTATTTAAAAGTTTCTATATAAAAAAAAAAAAAAAAATGGCTCCTAAAACTAGATCTCATTCAGACCCAGAACCTGCAATTGCAATAGACAATCCCGAAAAATTACTCAAAAAGAAAAATTCTATAGAGGGTTCTGGGAGTCATAGTCCACTTCATAGGTCCCCTTGTCTCCCATATAAGTTGGTTTCCCTTCAGGCTATCAAGTTTGACATATCTTTTGAACAAAGCCTTTATAGAACAAAATCTGACATCTTTGTAAGTGAAACAATTTTAGATCAAACCATCCTTCAACCCAGGACCTCTGAAATACCTTCTCCTAGAGATGACTTTGATCAACGATTCCTCCAGGAATTTGACAAGCTATAATATCTAGTTGCGAATCTTGATCAATCCTTAGACAAAGCTCACTTTCAGTAGTCGGTCGAACTTTCTGCCTTGACTATTTCTGTAGCTTCTGTTAAATCTAAACTAGTTCATTCATCTCCTCCCAGCCCTTCATCTTCCACAACTTCTTTCACCTCCCCTCCAATCACACAGGTTGTTGTTAAGCCTCTTTCACCAATCATGGTAGCAAGATATGCTCCATTGGTGTTGGCTACTCCTCTACATGCCATGCCTCAATATTATCAAACCAGACTCCCTCAGTTTGATAGTACTAGTCCTCTGAGTGCACAACATGTTGACAAAATGAATGATTATTTTGATTTGCAGGAAGTAGATGAAGCTAAAGTGAAAATGAGACTATTTGCACAGAGTCTGACTGGAGAAGTCAAAAAGTGGTTCAAAACCTTACGTGCTACTTCCATAAATGATATTGCTACTTTTCATCAAAGTTTCCTTGACAGGTGGGAGGTGAAGAAAAATCCTCTTCAGATCTTGTCAGAATATGAGAATATCAGAAGGAACCAAGGAGAGACAGTGCAGGATTACTGCACCCATTTCCATAACCTATACAATGCAATTCCAATTGATATCAAGTCACCTCAAGGTCTAGCATTGATAAAATTCCCTGATGGATTCGATGCTGACATGTCATATCAGCTAAGGGAAAGAAACTCTGCTACTCTGGAAGACATGCAAAAAATCGTCATTAGTGTGGAAGAAAATATTTTAGCCATAAGAGCCATGCAGAGAACAAAAAAGAGGGTCACGATCAAGGAAGAGCCTTCTACTTCCTCATCAGATGCGAAACTAGATTCTCTAGCCAGAGCTATGGAGAAAATGATGGAGAGACTCACTATAACTGACAAAAACCCACCTAGGGAGAACCAAGCTGCTCCTCAAATTCGAAACCCAAACTTCAGAAGAAATCCACCCCAGATCAAGCAGAGAGATCCAAGAGATAAAAGAGAACAGAAGGGGCTTGATCAACAGATCAAACCACCCCTCTAGGAGAATTACGCTAATGATGGGGAGGAGGTAATCGAGGCGTTTGATGACACTCATATAAACCTCATGGGCATTCATGATGAGGAATCCATTTTTCTTACCCAAGAAGAGCACACGATCTTTCTCCTTTCACAAACAAAGGTCAATGAGGAAGCAGAGGAAACAAAACACAAGGTCTTTGAGAATACTATAATGGAGGTCCATAGGCAGTATAACGTGAGGAGAAAAAGGGAAAATGACAACCCTCCAAAGAAGGCTGATGATACAAAAAATGCTACTGAAACAAAGAGAATAGTCAAAACCAAGAAAACCTCAGAAAACTCTCCCAAGAAAGTCCCTGAGAGGAATAATACTGAATCTCCTGCACAAAAAACTCTAGAAATTCTACAAAGAGAAAATCAGATTGAAGTTTCATCAACCAATCAACCAAGGGC
Organism: Picea sitchensis; assembly: GCA_010110895.2. Taxonomy (NCBI): domain Eukaryota; kingdom Viridiplantae; phylum Streptophyta; class Pinopsida; order Pinales; family Pinaceae; genus Picea; species Picea sitchensis. Next base: position 33,616 of record SNQJ01S0023297.1, on the reverse strand, counting down.
ACCTAGCCACAGAGCTCTGATAGATAAACCAGAAGTACAAAACCTAAGAAAAACTTCCACTACTTTCAGCCTTGAAGGGGAACTAGCTAAATTGAAGATTCCCATTCCCCTCTCCAAGTTGATGAACAAGAATTCTTACAGGTCGCAGGTGATTGAAGTTTTAAGCATTGAACCTGAGATAGGTACTAAGGATTTGAATGTCAGATCTGCAAATACTCGGACACAGTAAATCTTGCTGATGACTGACTAGATCTTCTGTTTGGTCCTGAAGTTGATGGTCAAACTGATAATGGTGCTGTGGAACCTTTTTACATCAGCCTAAATATCCACGATTTGATATTACACAATGCCATGCTGGATTCGAGTGCCTCTCAAAACCTGATTCCCAAAGATGTGATGGAAAATTTGGGACTTGAGGTCACCATACCCTACAAGGATTTGCATTCTTTTGACTCGAGCAAGGTGAAATTCATAGGGATAATTAAGGATTTATGCATCACCCTAGCTCAAATTCCAACAAAGAGTATGGTAATGGATATAGTAGTTGCAGACATTCCCCCAAAATACAATATGTTACTATCAATATCATGGGGAGATAAGTTGAAAGGAACCTTGCAGTTAGATATGTCCTATGCCACCATCCCGATATTCAGACAATAGAGGAGACTGTACAGAGAAACCCTAATGAAGTATATCGTCAGTAGTCAAGAAAAGCCACACAACTACCCACTATACTCTACACACTCTGATATGGATTCTTTCATTCTTTACAATAATTGTGATTTGGATGAACAAATCGCTCAATTGGAAGATGATACACATGATTCGAAAGAAGATAAAGAAATCATTGAGGCAAGAAATGATGAAACCGTGGAAAGTGAGGAATTGCCAGTAGATTTTTGGAGCATGGATTTTGATGGTGCAGTGAGAAAAGAGGGATCCAGTGCTGGATTTTGGTTACATAATCACAGATCAAGGTATTCAGAGAGCCAGTCCTACAAATTGAATTTCCAATGCACCAACAACATAGTTGAGTACGAAGCTTCGATGCTCGGCCTGAAACTACTGAGGAAAGTTAGTGCCAAACACATAATGGTAAGGGGTGATTCTAAATTTATTATCAAGAAAATCAAAGGTGCGTATGCAGCTAAACATCCCAGACTTAGAGCCTATAGGAATGATGTTTTGGATGCACTTCAATGCTTTACTGAAATCGACTTGCAGGTAATGCCTAGAGGACAAAATATACTTGCAGATGGACTGGCTATATCAACAACTACCTGTAAAATTCCTTTCCGTCTCACTTGAAAGTACACAATGTAGGTGTAGTGCAGACCAACCATTCCTGGCAACATCAGATATTGGCGGGTATTTGGAAACGATGATCAAATTGAAGACTTCCTACAATGTAAAAATTCTTTCGAATGTACAAACATAGATTTAGAAAATGATGATGAGATTGTAAATAAATCTGTTTTTGAAAGTGGTAGTGTAAATAACGTAGATTCCAAAGGTTTGAATGAAAATAAAGTAGATGAAGATGAATTGAATGAAAATGAGATAGATTTTGGTATTCTACAGTTGAAAAATAATGTGTTACCTAGAGGTTTAGTTCCACTGAAAGACTTGTTCGATTTTAATGATGTAGCCAAAAAACCGAAAATTGAAGCTAGTGGTAAAGAGGTTGAAGAGTGCAACCTAGGAACAGAAGAAAACCCCAAGATGATAAAACTTTCTAAATCTTTTCCCCCTGAGCAAAAACGCAAATACTTGAACTTTTTAAGGAATATGTGGATGTTTTTTCCTGGGGTTATGAGGACTTAAAATCCTACGACACAAGTATCATACAACATCGGATTCCTATAAAAGAAGAACACAAACCTTTCAGGCAGAAACTTAGGAGAATCAATCCCAAGTTGATTCCCCTGATAGAGAAACAAATCAAAAAGAAGTATGATGCAAAAATTATAGTCCCCTTGAGATTTTCCAAATGGGTTTATAACCTAGTTCCTACCAGGAAGAAAACTGGCGAGATCAGACTTTACATAGATTTCATAAATCTGAACAAAGTTTCCCTCAAAGACAATTACCCTTTTCCCAAAATGGATCACATTTTTCAAAAGGTAGTTGGGGCTAGTAGGATCTCCTTACTATATGGTTTCTCGGGCTACAACCAAGTCCTTGTCCACCCAGAAGATCAAGAGAAGACAACATTTACCACACCCTGGGGAAACTTCATGTATGTGAAGATGCCCCTTGTCTTGATGAATGCTGGTGCCACTTTTCAAAGGGAAATGGATATTTCTTTTGTGGATGAACTTGGAATATTTATAGTCATATATCTAGATGATGTGACTGTATATTCCCAATCTGAAGAAGAACACTTGCAACATCTCAGACGCGTGTTTGAGAAGTGCAGAAAATTTGAGATTTCATTGAACCCAAAGTAGTCTCTTTTTCAATTTAGAGGAAGGAAAGCTGTTGGGACACATAATATATAAATATGGAATTAAAATAGATCCCATTAGGATAGAAGCCATATAGAAGGTGGAACACCCCAGGAACATCAAAGAGCTACAATCATTCATCGGAAAAATAAATTTCCTTAGAAGGTTCATACCCAACTTGGCTGAAATTATTAGGAACATCACTAATGTGTTGAAAAAAGACACAAAAATAAAATGGAACACTGAATCCAAATAGTCATTTGAGTAGGTGAAACATGCACTCACCCAAGCCCCAGTTCTGATCAGTCCAGACTACACCAAAGACTTTTATCTTTTCTCTTTTGCATCTGAACAAACAATAGCAGTAGTACCGTTGCAGAAAAACAGTGAAGGGTTCGAACAACCCATAGAATTTTTCAACAAAGCTTTGAGAGACGCTGCGTTGAACTACAACATAATGGAGAAATAAGCTTTTTCCCTGGTAAAGGCCATAAAGGATTTCAGAGTCTATATTCTCCATTCTCACACAATTTCATACGTTCCAAACGTAGTGGTAAAGGATATCTTGGCGCAGGATAATCCAGATGGTAGGAGAGGAAAATGGATTGCAGTTATTCTGGAATATGACATTGAAATAAAACCTACTAAATGGATCAAAGGAAAGGGTTTGGCCAAACTAATGTCTAAATCTAATTTTCATGCTCTAGATATTATTTTTTTGGCTGCAATTGACGAACATGAAGAGAAGGTGACTCCAAATGTAAAGGAGGTATTCTTGAACTCTCCTTGGTATGCATACCTCATTTTTGTACTTCATAACTTACAAGCTCCTCCTAGTTTAAATAAGACCAAAGCTAGATTTATTAAACTGAAAGCATTAAAATTTTGTATTCTAGAAGGTAATCTTTATTGGAAAGATCCTGGTGGTATTTTTCTTATTTTCTTGTTGAAATACGTAGCTGAAAAATTTCTACAGGATTTCCATGCAGGAGATTGTGGTGGACATTTGAGGCGGAAGACCACAACTAACAAGATTTTGAGAGCTAGTTTTTACTGGCCTACATTGTTTGCTGATGTTCATCAAAAAGTTACTTCTTATCATAAATGCTAGGTCTTCGAAGGTAAAAGGAAGTTGTTGCCTCTCCCCATGAAACCCATCTCAGTTGAAGCCCCTTTCCAACAATGGGGTTTGGACTTTATTGGAGAAATACATCCATCCTCCTTGGGCCAACACAAGTGGATCCACACAACCACAGTCTACTTCACCAAGTGGATCGAGGTTGTGCCATGCAGGCAAGCTACTGACTCTGTTATCATTAAAATTTTAGAATCTAATATCTTGTCTCATTTTGGATGCCCCAGAAAAATTATAGCCGATAATGCAGCGACCTTTTGATCCAAAAGACTCATAGATTTTTGCAGCGAATACCACATTACCTTGGGACACTCAACAACTTATTATCCTCAAGGAAATGGGATAGCTGAGTCCTGAAACAAATGTCTGGTGAACATTCTCAGGAAAAAACTGCAAGAGAATAAGAAATCATGGCATAATAAACTAGTTTTTTCACTCTGGGCTGATAGAATAAGCACCAAAAGATCAATTGGCATGTCACCATACCAATTGATGTATGAAACTAAAGCAATTTTTCCCATCTCCTTAGGGGTCCCTGTCATGAAATTATTACAGGAAGCACAAGAAGAGCCAAATGATGTCTAGAGGAGGATAAATCAAATGATCCACTTAATGCAATCCAGAGAGGAAGTCTACAACAAGACTCAGGTTATCCAAGAAGGTATAAAAAATATTTATCACAAGAGGACTAAAGAAGATGATTTTGAGCTAGGCAACTTGGTTCTAAAATGGGATTCTAGAAATGAGGATAAGGGTAAGCATGGAAAATTTGATAGCTTATGGAAAGGACCTTACACCATTCAGGCATTAAGAGGAAATAACACATTTTTTCTAAAAAACAATGACAGAACAGACCTACCAGGTGGACCTATGAACACCAGGATCCTGAAGCATTATTTTCCACCCCAATAAAGATATCACAAATATTTTTCCACTGTACATACCATTTTTATTTTTACATTCAGGTTGTGTGTGGGTGATATCGATCAAATGGTTGAAGCCAATAGAGAAGGCCCTAAGCCACTGACCAATGCCACCAAGTTCCCAAAAAAAAACAAAACGAATAGCAACAATAAAGCAATAGAGGAAACCTTTACAGACATCAGAAAGCGGGTTCTTGGAACTTCACAAGGAGAGTACCATCCCCAGGTGGAGCCGCTGTTATAACCCTATAATTTATAGGATCACCTGGTGACTGGAAAATTTTCACTATTGATGTATGTTGTCTTGCAAATAGTATTTCATTGCTGCAAATTATTTTCAAAAAGAAAAGAAAAGAAAAGAAAAGAAAAAAAAAAGAAAATAAAAGAAAGAAAAGAAAAGAAAAGAAAGAAAAAGAAAAAGAATAAAAGAGGGCATATAATAAAATGGATAAAAGCCCCATGCAATAACAATGACTTGATCCATACAGTTTAATCATGGTTAAGTCTCTTTAAATTTGTGTTGATAGGTTTAGTGAATAAGCCTAGCTAAACTATTTAATCTTAACCAAGTAGTTAGGTTAGCTAGTGAATAAATTTGATCAAACTGTCTAATCTTGATCAAATAGCCCCAGGGTAGAGTAATTCCTTTGCCCAACAGTCTAATATGGGATAAATGTGTAGGTAGGTAGGTTAGGACATAGGCCAACTAGTTTTTCCTTCAATAAATATGTTTGATCTTCAATGAAAATCCATGATTTTGATGTTTGAGGTGTATTTCCTAACCACTTGGTGACAAAAAAGCAAAGGGAAGCAACGAAAACCCCACAAAAAGAGAAATATCCTAAGTTTGCGTTGCACATTTTTGGTTCGTGCCCAGAGAATAAGGAATGCGCTAAGATCAACGACTGATCTAGTGACGTGTAGATCAATGGTGGACAGAGAATTCCAGACCCCCCCAACTGTTCTTCCTTTAATGGTGGTGGGGTCTGATATGGAGAATAAAGAGTGTGCTAAGATCAACGACTGATCTAGCGGTGCATAGATCAATGATGGACAACAAATTTTTGACACCCTCATGTGCATAGATCAATGATGGACAACAAATTTTGAACCCTCATCCGCTCTACCTTTAACGATGGGGGTCCGATATGGAGACTAAAGTCAGCGCATAAATCGACCCTGGATCCAACAACGCTTAGATCTATGGTTAGCAGTGGATATCGGAACCCACCGAACTTTCTTCCTTTAACGCTAGGGGTCTGGTATGGGTGGTTTTCCCCCTAGCTGGCCCCATCCTAACGTGTCATAATCATATGGTGTCAGACCCCCTCACTCTAAAAAAATTTACCACCTAACACCCCTCCGACACACTTCCATACCGACAATACTTTACCACCGTCGTCTCTTGACGTCACGTCCCAATACCCATAATTACAAGCCTCATCTCATAACTCTGTCAGCTTGTCTCCTCCATTCACCCATTACATGTCATGTCCCACTTGTGTATCTTCCAATCACCACCCTCCACGTCATCCTGGTACACCCATCACCCGTCCTCCACCTGCCACCTCATGCCTCAAGTCATCCATTAGACATTTATTACAGGCTAACATACCCATTAGTCTATTGACTTGTCTCCCATGCCCAATCGATACCATTTTACTCAATTTTAACCCCATTTCCACCATTCATGCACTGTTCACACTCTCTGCACACAAGAAATCTCTTTTTCCATGTCTTTTCAACTAGTAACCCAGCCATAGTGTTTGCCTACTAACACTTTTGTTTTAATTTGCAGGTACCTATTGAATTGATGGCATCGAAATCTAAAAGATCAAAATTCGAGGAAAATCCATTCCTTCCACCTCCTGTTGATTTTGACCAGATCCCGCTAGTTGACAAATATTACCTGATCTCAAAGACCAGGTGTGAATTAGATTTTGCCAAATTGCAGTCATGGTTTAAAGATACTTTCATGGATCAAAGCGATGAGATTGGGCTCTGGGAGTCCAATCTCCCCCTGTATATTTTCCCCCAAATCCATCATTTTCCTGATTTCAACCTCAAATTCCAGGTTCATTAACTCCCCGATCAAAGAGCCATAGTTTCATCATTTGAAGAAACTCTATTATCTATCACACCTGAGGCCATTGATCAAATGATGTAGATATCCAGAGATGAATCCCACTCTCCCCTCACCATTGAATTTCTAACAGAAATGTACTAGAACTTGTCTTTCCCCCAAAGAGCCCATATTTTTGAGCTTTTCCTCCCACAGGATGCCCAATTCCCCAAGAAAAATCCCCCTTACCACTCCTCCATGTTTTCAGAAAAGGGAAACCAAATTATTTCATCGCTATGTTGTCTGCTCGACTATTTATCAGATGAGTGGGTGGATAAACCTATCCTGTATTTCTTATCCATTTTCTCTGCTGAAGAAAAAACCACCATCCAGTTCGACTACAACACTTTTCTAGCAAAGAACATCCATGAACAACTTTTAAAATTCACCATAGAGGGCATGTTCCGGTATTCTTCAATACTGGCTTACATGCTCACCTTCTTTTAAGAAGATAGGCTCTCTTTCCCAATGCAGAAAATGGACTAGGACGAAAAACCATAGGCTCTAATCTCTTGGACGTCTCTTCTCAGAAGAAACTCCACAAAGTTTAATTTCAAATAGTTTATTGAGCAGTTTTACCATCCAATGGTGAGCCTGCTTGGTGGTAGACCAGAGCCAAGGATAAATGAGGAGATCCAGAGAATCTTACACCTCTCAGACCTTGCCAAGTCTGGGGATTGGTACCTGTATCAAAATCACACATAAATCAGAGTATATGGGTGTGAGTTAGCTCCATACAAACTGCCCAAGTAATTTCCTATTAGGATATTTTCCCTGGAGTATATTAGACAAATGATCAATTCAGATGATATACATTTTGTATCTCTGAAGAAGAAACAACATCTGAGAATCAAAGGGAAGATATGACCCTTTATCTGCAATAGTCGTGATGTTGGGGAAGAGGCAGAAAAATTATTAAAGGAAATGAAATTTAGTACCAGTTTCACTTAGCACTATGATCCATGTGGGATCATTGCAGAGATGAGAGTGAAGAACAAAATTTCCCCATATGCTCATACACTCAAACCAGAAATTGAGAAATTTGTGAACTAGACAGAGTGGGAGGTGAACACTCTGGAAGACATTGAACAATAGTCTCATCTAACCATGATTTCACAAACAACCACTCCACAAGTACCAAAGGAGAAAAGACCCAGGAAGGATGTCTCTCCTTCAGTCACTGAAGTATCAACAAAGGATTTCCAGGTGTGCAAGAAAAGGCCTAAATATACCCACACTGCTGACAAGACTGCAGAGGAAGAGACCCACTCCAACACTGTAGATGAAGGAGAGAATTCATAACCTTTCTCAAACAATCATCATATGATGTCTACTTTTTCCTCAAAGAAGCAGATTGATACCACTGTGATCACCAGACCTCCACTGGGATCTGTAAAACTGAGCATTTTTGAAAAATATGATTTGATTGAGAACAAAAACTAGATGCTAACTAGCAGCACCTATGCTCAGTTCTAGAAGCAAACGTGCACAACACAACACAAATTGTTATCATCTTTTGATATAGAGAAGGGGAGAATGCACATGGAAGTTTTGCAAGCATAAGTGCCCCATCCAAAAGAAATCACTGAATATAAGAGGGCTACATTGGAGTTTAACACCAGAGATGTACATCCAACTGATCATATGGATCTACACAAGCAGAATGGAGAAATGATTTTCTCAACATTAGCCGATTCTTCCACTTCTGCTGCCAAATTAGAGGTTTCTCTGAACAATGTTTAAACTCAATTAAAGCTAGATAAAATATCATCCATTGCAAAGGATAACAAGATTAAGTCCTTCGAAGAATTGGTGCTCAAAAGTGGGTTTGACCCCTCAAATGTGAAATCAAATGAGGATATTCTCAAGAAAAAGAATGCCGGCATAGAATCTCTGAGGAAGCAACTAAAATTGCCAGCTACAGAAGACTCACAGGCCAAAGAGATAGCTGAAACAAAAGGGGAAAAGGAGGAATTCCTAAAGCTTATCATGGAACAAAATGCATAAATAAAAGAGATGGAAGCAGAGATGGAACGACTAGTAAAGGATAAATAACAAACAACGCCTATGGAAGTCATCTCACTAAGTGCAGTTCCTCTCACCAGAGTTAACACAACAACTGTATCAACAACCACTACAGCAGAACTTCCATTAGCCACCCCACTGACAACACTGGAAAAATATGTAGAGCTAGAAAAACCAATGGAGGAGATGACCCTACAAGGAATAGAGATCAATAGGCTGAAAAATAAGGTTGAGAATCTCCAGGAGATTAAGTCTTCCTACCAGACAAACTACAACATTGAGAAGAAAACATCAGAAAAGATCAAGCAGGAAATACAACTGCTGCAAAAGCAAACAGTGGTGGGAAAAACACTAGCTGAAGCCAAGGAGAACATTTGGATGGACATATCCAAGTCCATAAATGAAATTTGGGCCATGGTTCAAATTATGTTTGAACAAGAGGAACTAGTGTTGAGGAGCAGGCAAACCATTGACAAGATAAAGGGAGAGTTGGGGGAAATGCCCACAAAAGCGAATGAAATCATTAGATTTTTGAATTAGAAGTCTAGGGAAGAAATCGAAGACTTGAAGATTGAAGATAGGATGGAAACCATCCTTGAAATCAAGAGGGTTCTGACTAAAAGAGGATTGATGTTGCAGCTAGAGGATAAATTCCAAAACATGGACATCAGATTTCAGAGGTTCTTTAGCAATATCGATGCCTTGCAAAAGAAGTGTCTTCCTAGTTTACTGGTACTGAATGACAAGTTGATGACCCTCTATGACTACAAGTAGAAGATTTGCACGGTGGCCAAGGACAATTCCAAGTTTTCAGGAACATAGGGCAACATAACAGGCAAATCATTTCTAGAGACTTTGCAACTGAACCTCAATATCTAGCACGAGATCAAATATATTTTCATCACCAGGCCGACATTTTCTAAATATACAGAAATGGATGAAATCTACCGAAGACTGCTCAAAGTCACCATTCCCAGTCAACAAATATGGGAGGAGTTGTTCCCTTTGATCGAGTGAGAGATGAGGTGTATAGTCCAACTCAACATGTAGAGTAGTCAAAGTCACGTGAATGACTCACCAACAACCTTCCCCAAAATCAGCATGAAAGATCCGACAGATCATCATCAGTTCCTACATTTTTGTATTTTATTATCTAGTTAGTTAGATCTAGAATCTGCCACATCCTGATCATAAATGAGAGGGTCATTTGTAATTTTGATTATAAATACTTCAAACTTGGAAGTATTGTAGGTTTATTTTACGCCCTAGCAAGCTGTAAGAACTGTAATTGTCTCAAGAGAACTACTTGTAATAAAAGGGATGTTTCATAGGATTCCTGCGTGTTAACTGTTATTGAGGTTTTCTCCTCTTTGTTGAATGTTTATCTCTCTCAGTACTCATTTTGTTTTTCTAAATCTGATCATTTGAAAGTAGTGGAAGTTGCATAATTTATCGTTGTATACTCTGTTTCTGAATTTTAATGATCTAAATTTTTTCTTTTGATGTTATAATTAAGAAATTCTTAAATGCTTCTTGGCTATAATTGATTATCTCATCTTTTCTACTTTCCATCATTTTTATGCTAAAGAATCCAACAGTTTCATTATCCTGCCCTGTGAGAATACCTTTTAAAATCTGTTAGTTGGTCCCTAAGTTTATAAAACAGACCCCATAGCTGACAGGGGCTTCCATAGTTGGAGCCTCTAAGTCACTTCCATGACTTTGCTCTGGATAGTGTGGACCTGCTACTGGGAAGTGCACTGCTCCTAGGATCACTTCATTGTTTCCATAGCTGACAAGGGCTTCACCTATGCTTGTATCCTTTCTGCTTGATACTTTGCCTCTTCGAGCTATGACTCCAGTGCCTTTAGTTCTGGATTCTCAGTGAGTTTCTCATAGGTTTGGGCACTACGATCAATGCGTTGATTACATTCCATGGCAAGGGCCTTTATTATCTCAACTGCGCTTCGAGCAGTTGCTTCTCTTTGGTCCCTCACATCTTGCAGGGTGTTGGGCTCTGTGCGGAGCTCTAAGTCTGTTATTCATTGCTATAGCTGCTAGATAGCTTCTGCGAGATGCTCTTCTTGATGCGTGACATGGTCTTCTGCTTTTGGATTTAAGCTTGTCATAGAGCGGAGGGCTCTGTTGACTGCTTCTTTCACTTTGAGTTTCTCTGCGAGCAACTGTTCTTTTTCTTGTTGCATCTGTACTTTCTCTTCTTCAAACTGAGAAACCTTCTCCTGCTCTACAACTCTGCGTTGTTCTACAATTACACCTTGCACTTTCTTCAAGGCCTGGGTGGCTTGTTGTGTTTCTTCTTGAGCATGACAAAGGCGAGCTTCGACCACATCAGCTAGTTGGTGGAGTTGGGTTGGCTCTTCTCCCAACTCTAGTTCTCCTGATGGCAGGGGTGCAATGGAGACTGCGTGACTAGATTGAAGGGCCTGTTGTACCCCTTGGAGTTCAACCTCAATTCTATCATACATTTCCTCCTACTTAGCTTATTTCTTCTCCATGATTTCTAGCGAAGCATCGTTTAGAGCTATTATGATGAAGTCAAAATCATCGACAGTAAGCACAATCTTCATCTTTGTCATGGTGGCTTTCGATTTATTTCGGGCAGAAGGTTTCGAAGGAGAAACCTTCCTATTCTTCAGGGGATCAACCTTGTCTCTAGGCGATGTTACTTCACCTGGCTTCTGTTCAACTCCTTTTCCATTTAGTTATTCTACTTCATCATCACCCCCTTGGCCAGGTGATACTGAAGCAGTCTTTCCTGAGGCACTGCTTAAATCTTGGACCTCTTCGGTCTTCTTCGTGCTGCTGGGGTTGGGTGTATCATTTTCTTTACGCATGGTCTCTGTTCTATCAGGGTCATACATCTCTGTAGGGTCTGCAAGAAGAAGGAGGTTTACGGACTAGTCCTTAGCGGTTTCCTTTAGGTCTTCTTCCATGAGCTTGTAGTACAACTGAAGCTTCTCTTTATGTTCATCGGCTCGTGCTGTTATGTAGATGAAGTGTCGATCTACGCAGAACTTCATCATGGGTTGAAACCTCTGTAGGGTGTTTGGGGTAATGCGAGGTTAATATTTGATGGCTCTCTTTAGCTGAAGGTAATATGTGTGAAAAACAACATTTGACTGCCACTGTTTGTTCATATCACTCAAGTACCAGAGTGTGGTGAACTTCATAACAAGCGACTCGAACAATTCAATATCTGGAAAGTTTGCACCTTCCGACATATCCTAGGAAACAAAGGCAATGAGGATTAGGAGCCAGCTAAAGTGAAACTTGTAGCCCTGATCCTATGCTTCACGACAATCTAGTTCCAACTGATTACCTAGGTACTTCGCCTAGTTCATCTACATGCCTTCCACGCACTTCCCTGCGAGGTCAAGGACAAAGCCTATGACCTATGTAGTTCTATTCTTCCTTACTAACTTTTCGATTATTAGTTGGCAGGCTAGCCACACTGCGCCATTCTGGATGGAGGCTACCTTGTAGCCTTGCATTCCCTTTTCAACATTGCCATATGTATCCTTGATCTTTTGTGCTAGCACTCAATCTGTGGATTTTCCTAGATAGATGATCTGAATTTATGTAGGAACACAATGAAATATAGAAATACACATAAACGCAGAGATGCAATGGAAATAAGACTTCATTTCATTAATAACAAATGACTGAAAAATGCTTATAGACAGAATGGAAATAAACTAGCTGGGGCGCTGGTAGCTTATATTTGAGAAGAGATGTGGTGGCTACTGGCCTCTGAACTGCCTGTTACAATGAGGCTCGAAGGCCGATATATTACTGAGAAATAATGGAAAACCCTAAACATCCAAAAACCTAACTCTAGGAGATGAAACGCTAGAATATGGCCCCTGTTGGGGTAAATTGGTACATCAATTTCCTGGGGTCGTAACTTTGGCATACTATCTCCATTTGACACACATGATACATCGTTAGAAAGATCTATCCGAGGAACACATTGCAGACAACGAACATTAAGTCTGGAACAGACTCATATTCGTCACAACATTCATGCCCAAAAAACGTCGTTTAGGGCCTCAAAACAACTCCGAAAGTTCAGGACCCAAAGAACTGCTAAAAATAGTAAATTGTGCTACAATTAAGGAAACTGAAAAAATGAAAGAAACAATGGTGTGGGTCCAAGTGGAATAGGCGGGTGGCCACCAATATCCACCTGGATCAATATAACTCTTGTGGGTTTGGTCCTTGCATACTTAATCCCGTGATCCTATGGATCAATGTTGGATCGAATGTAATACGGCGGTATAACCATAAGTAACCACCATGGTAACATGAAAGTAATATCTTGGCATAGGCGTTCACTTCCTGGTGCCTTCCGAAGTGTGGGATTTTCATTACATTTAGCAGGGTGGACTGCACGAGGTTCATTGTCCATAGTTGGGGGATTATCTTTGAGTTCTTCCCCTTCATCTTGGTCAAGTATTTGTACGGGGTGAGCATGCTATAGTTCTTTTGATCTCTGAGGTTGAAGTAACTGAACTTCAATGCTGTGATCTTGTCCTGCTACGCATGAACTGTGTGTATCCCCTTTGGGAGGTACACAATAATTATGGAGTACTCGAAATCTCTTGGCACACTATTTTGACTCACCGCACCGGCTAGAGGCGGGATGTAATCGGGCAATATGGACGGGATCAACTTCGCATTTGCTAGGTCATCTCTATGTTTGGTTCTCTTTTCTACTAATGGTCGGGATGATCCGGCTCCGTGAGCAGTCGACAAAGAGGCTTGCACTCCTCTCGTCGATGATGCTTGAATACTTGCAGACATCACTCTTTCAGTCATTAGGTCAATGAGAACTTCTTCGACAGTTTTATCTACAGTGCTAAGCTCATCCGACATGCACGCTCGTGGTTGAATATCTTGGGTTCGAAGAGTAACTTCTTAATGCAATGGGATGAATGGTAATAGTGCGATGATCACTGTGTGAAATCAACTAGTCTGCGGACTCAGATTCACGGTTAGAAAAAGTGTTCTCATTGCGTGGCGCAAGGGGATAAATAGATAACTTGGCAACAAATCTCTTGCAACGGGTGAGAAGCCTTCATTAACTCAGTTCTGTCCATTATGGTGCAGTCCCAACGATCTGGTGGCGAAATTTCTGATCATAAATTCCTTTCTACCCATTTGGGTCGTCGGTCTAATAGTTATACTGTCCCCAACGACTATATTGCATCACCATGGCAAAGTGCCATGTGACGCAGTTATTTATCCCAACGAAGTTCCAATTTTGTAAATTTTCCTTCTGTGAAGTTCCCTCTGGAACCTTTTGTAACTTTTTGATTTTATCTCTCTTCTTACTTAGTTTTCTAGCCTTCTTTCTTGTGAGCTTCGTCTCATAATTCCTTTTTCCGTTCTGATTCATATCTTATTTTGGCAGAGTAACTTCGCGTTGTTGAGATTCTTTCCTAGAAATCAGGGGTAATACTTCATCTGTATCTGGAATAGGTACCTTAGTATTCTGCAGGTCTTCTAGTGTTCTTCCTACTTCGACATCCAAGTCTCTGGTCCTAAGTAGCTTCAATATTTTCTCCTATTCTTCAATCATGTGTGCGATCCTCCTAGTCATGAAATATTTTAACTCTTGCTTCCTCTGCTCTAAGATTTATTCTTATTTCCTTCTGAACTGATCTCCTTCAATCCAAGGTTTTTCTAGTAACATAGCAAATGGAGCGTTGTTCTCAATAAATTTAGCAACTTCAAATTCTTCCTCTGTCGAAGTTCCATTAGCACTCATAGATATCTGGGTAAGTCTTCCACATAGGGTTATTATCTTTCCTCTGAATAATCCTATTCCTCCCAATGAAGGAATCATAGTAGGCTTTCCTAGAATTTCCCAAGTTCTTTCTGTCATGATATTCACCTGTGTTTCCTCATCCAGAACACAGTCAATGTCGAAGTCTCCTATTCTTACTTCAATGCATTATTTTTCTTTGAATATCACTGATAAGATGATATGCCGGTGGTCATTGAAGGTTTCTTTCATTTGTAGCAATACTTTTTCTGATTCTTTCCAGGGTTCTGCCATAATATTAGTTGCTTGACCTTTCTCGTGGTCTTCTTATCTCATATTCATTCTTTGAACCTTAGCAATCATTCTAGGGAAATCCAAAACTTCATGGTCCATAGCTTTGGAACATAGGCAACTAGGTCTTCTTCCAGGGCATTCTTTAGCAACATGTCCTGATTTTCTGCAACTGTAACAAAGAGTTAATCCTCTCTTTCTCTTAAATGATCCCCAACCTTTCTTGTGCTGCACGCTAGGATCATGGTAGCTAACCTACAAAAAATTCTTTCTAGGGTCATGCATCCATTTGTTAGTCCAAACATTCTCTCTATGCATAGGTATAACATAACTTTCACTATTCTTATCAGATCTACTCATATCAAATCGTCTTTCATCTATTAGTGCCCTAATTTTCAAGCTAGGACAAATCTTATCAAACATACCTAGATCCATACTTTAGAAACAAAAATTTCCACTAATCTTATTTTCAACAGAGCACAAAGCTTCCAGATCTAAAAATTTTCACTATTCTTACCTTTATCAGAGTACAGAGCTTGCAAATCTTACCTCTTTTCTTCAAGTCTGACCCTTCTTGACACAGAGCTTCATAGATAAAGTAGAATACTATGCACTAGAGCGATAGATCTACACACAAAGCTTTCACAATTTTAGGTCAGATCTTTGCAGAATCTTCTTTTTCCTCAGTTCCCAACAATCACAGTTTTAGGTCCTGGAAATAGAACCATTTTTTGGCACGGGGGAAGACCCAGGGTTCAACGCTACAATAGTGCACCAACAAAACCCTAACCACTGCCCCTTTCAGCAACACCTGTGAAGCAAATGAATTCTAACCTGAGGTAGAGGCAGGGGTGGCTGCAGGAATCATATGTCTACAACCTTAGTTGGGACACAGATCTATGATTCTAACACTTAACAGAGCACTCATCAGCTAACATTCATCAAATTTGCAGTCTCAGTTAGAGCACAATTAAACCTTAATTATAGAGTATCACAATATTCATTCAGATCTAAGGTATTTAAGCACCAAGAATCAAAAAATCATTCATCTATATTAAAGCACTAAGAAAGTAAACACATAATCACATCAATACATCACACAAAGCATAGAAACACAACATGTATGTGGTTCACCCCCATCCTGGGGCTACATCCAACAATTCTTTGTCTTCTTTATTATCGTTGGTCAAGTTTCTTATAGGCATATAGCATCCAAGTTCTACTCCGCAGAAGACAGGAGATCTGCGCACACTCCGCTATATCCTCCTTCTTCTAGATAGTGCATAGCACAAAGCCTTCACACAGTCTCTTACAACTACTTTCACTTAGCTCTGCAAGTCTCACATAGTATGCACCAAAGCAATCTCCACTTAACACTTAGCACTGTCAATCACATAGATTGGACTACAATCATCACTTACATCTAGTCGAAGGGAACTTAGCCATTCATACTCACTACATCATATTAACATCTATTTATACATACAAAATAGGCCTAGGCATGGGTAAACCCATGGGCCAACATTCCCATACCCGTTACATAATCTCGAATCCCAAAAAGGGCCCTAAAAGGGGCCGAGATCCCGCGATCTTTGCTTCATCTTGCGCTTCACCTTCGACAGTCTGTCGAAGTCCCCAAATCAGGTCAAACATGACCAAAAATACTCAAAACTTGGTCAAGGGCCAAGAGGGAGACATTCCCCCAAGCCATTACCCAAATCCCCTTTTTCTACCCCCCACCTAGAGTCCAAGCATTCCAGGTAGCTGCTACTCTCACCCTTCCCAACATGGTTATCGCCATCCCTATATGGTATCTACATCCACTCAATATGGTGCCTCCACCATATCTCCCTCCCCAAATAGAGTTATTACCGATGCAGATCCTAGTACAGGCTTCTGTCCCACGACCCTCACCCCCAACTGGAGGCGCCACCACTACCACTGGGGGTAGACTAAGGGAGAACAAGCCCATAACTCCACTCCCTCCCAGAGCTCAACCTCCTTGTGCACTATGCAAAAGTGAAGCACACCCCACTAACAAATTCCCTACTCTTCCCGAGTTACACAATCTTATCCAGCTCCCCAAATAAATCCCTTTGCTTGCCACTCCACCAAGTACATCCACCGCTACTAAGAAGTCCTGAACCACACACAATAAAGGGTTTAAAACAAATTTTTCTTGTGCCATATGTTCAGAATATGACCATTACTCTCATCATTGCCCAACTCTACCTCAATTACACCAAACATTAGCCACAGTATGCCACACATCTCGGCTAGAGCCCTCTCAGTCACTCCCCATGGAGGTTCAGATTACTGACATTCACTATATTTCATCGTCATTCCCCGAGAGAACGAGGTACCATCCAAAATATCGTGACATTTGGTTTATGTCCAACATGCCATCACACCTTGTGCACAATATCCCTTCTACGTCCTCACCACTTGAGGACAATAATGCTTACTTATTGCCAGTCCCCCCTGCCATCTCTCAAGATCCCTTGTATTCTCTCATTTTCCATTGCGACAAAGATATCTTGGAGGAGATAACTACCCCCGATTTCCCATGGAATGCACTCCATCATCGAGCACTTTTTCTCTCACAAGAGGCCTTTCAATCTCCTACCCAAGTCTCGCTGTGCGCAATTGAAACCAAAGATTTTATTCCTCAGGGGCATATTGACTATTTTAAAAACCCTATCCCTGCCCCTGATGTTTTTGAAGAAGGAAACATGTCCAACATATCTCCCACAGTCAAAATTGAGATTTCCATTAAACCAATTATTGTAGAAGAGATCACCATTGTCTCCGCATGCTCCCCTGAAGAAATCATTCCTTACAAAGCTCTCTTCTAGGAATACTGAGACATTTTTTCCTGGTCATACACAAATATTGCTGGCCTCAATCCTTCTATAGTCGATCATCGAATCAACACCTGACCAGATATCCCCCTTGTTCATCAAAAGCAACGCCCCCTACACCCATCCAAATTTACGTCTATCAAAGATGAAATTGACAAGTTACATGCTGCCAGGTTCATTTACCCCATTGTGTACACTTCTTGGGTCTCCAACCCCATCCCCGTTAACAAAAAATAGGGAACTACTCGCGTCTGCAGAAACTTTCATGATATCAACCATGATTTTCCCAAAGACAACTTCCCAACCCCTTTCCTCGACCAAATCATCGATGATTATGCCGACCATGAAGCACTTTCCTTTATGGACGAGTTTTCCAGCAATAATCAAATTCCAATCTACCCAACAGATCAGTACAAAACCACTTTTACAACCCCTTGGGGTGCCTTTTGTTATCGCATCATGCCTTTTGGAATCAAAAAAATCGGTGCTACATTTCAACGGGCCATGAACTATGTTTTTCATGATCTTGCTCACATCATCCTTGCTTATTTGGATGACCTCACTGCCTGATCCAAAAAGTGAACCCAACATTTAGAAGACTTATGCATTGTTTTCTAACGATGTATTTAATACAATATCCGCTTGAACCCCATAAGTGCATATTTTGCGTCACTGCTAAACATCTCCTCGGGTTCATCGTCTCCCAACACGACATCACTATGGACCCCCTCAAGGTCCAAGCTATCACGAAAATTACACCACCTAGGAATTTATGCCAACTATAGAGCTTGCAAGGCAAAGCCAACTTTTTACGTCGCTTTGTCCCAGACTACGCCACTCACGCACATGGTTTTCTCCACCTCCTGTGACATGATATCCCATTTCGATGGGACGAACATGCTCAAACAACTTTTGATGATTTAAAATCCACCCTATCTAATTCCCCTTGGATTATTCCCCGAGACTATGATTACGATTACATCCTCTACTTATCAGCCTCTGTTATTTCAGTAGCAGGAGTCCTTGTCCAATTAGGGGATGATGGGCATGAACATGTGATTTAATACATTAGTAAAAACCTTTCAGGACCACCCTTGAAATATAATCATGATGGGAAACTTTCGTTAGCAGTTGTCCTCCTAGTCCAAAAACTGCGACATTATATTCTTCTTCGAACTACCAAGGTCATAGAAGATTCCAACCCCATGCAGTACTTTCTTAGTCGATGACAGATCCAAAGAAAATTTTCTCGATGGATTGTTATCCTCCAAGATTACGATTTTCTCGATGGATTGTTATCCTCCAAGATTACCATCTAGAGTTCTCTACTCCCAAAGAAAGAAGAAATCTCTTATCCTAGCCGAACTCATTACAAATTTTCTCCTTAGATACCAAAGCTTCCCCCATCAATGAGTATTTCCTCGATGAAAACCTCTTCTTCATCCCCTCCGAAGACCCTTGGTACAATGACCTCCTCGTCTACCTTCATACACAAAATTTTGGGTCTCACCTCTCTTGAGATGTCCACCGACGAATTCGCCATCATGGTCCCCGATATCTCCTCATCGGTGTTGTGAGTGGGAAATACCCCTACGGACTAGCACTTAGGTTTTTATCATGCATGCAGAAAAGACCTAAAGATTCCTACTTTTTACCATCATCCCAGACCTAATCCCCATTATTCTTAAGAAAATACACATTTAAGAAGATCAAGTGAACATACCTTATTTCTGATGTTTGGTATCGATCCCTCTTCACGCTTGGTCACTCTTTGACCACAAATCTCCTCCCAAGGCTGACCTGCATTCAAAAAAGACAAACAAAGAACTCCACATGCATCTGATCTACTGATTAATGGGTTAGAATTTAATCAACATGTACACAATAAATAATGAAAACCTCGTATCATGGGACGGGAAAAGTACTTATTTATTATTAACTTCACTAAAGCAAATTACAATGATGAAGCTGGCCACTGCTCCACGAATCTGGTCCCGGGTTCCTCTTTTACTGTGCACCAATTGCTAACACACTTGATTCTCTTCTTCGTTGAAATCACAAAATGGTTGCAGAATCTTGGGCAAAGGGGAATAGGAATTCGGGTAGCGTTTCTTTACTATGTTTTTCCTCTCTTAGAATACCCCTTCTTTTATAGGCTAGAAGGAGCTAGGTATTTAGTTGAATGAATGGCCATGCATGGTCGAAAGGTTTAGTTAAATTACCCAAAACTATGTGTTTCGTCAGAAACTTTCCATTTTTTGTGCTTTTGTAGGTACGCACGGGCTATAGTGGGTCAGCTAGAGTGTACACACGGGCTATAGTGGAGCAGGGCACGTGGGCCTTTAAAAATGGTGCTTTTAAGAAGAGTTGTTCAGTACTGGCATGGCAAAGAAGGTATATGAAATGACCTGATGTCAGGTAAGTATGTTTGGTGAAAATTAGGGTTATAACAGATGCCCCCTAATGTGTGAGGTCAGAAGAGTATCTGATGACCGAAATACATTATCAATCTTTATCAACATACCAAACCAGTGAGCCCAGGAACCAAAATTTGGGAGGTGCCATCTGCAAAATAAAAATTGTCTCATCAAGGCGGGCATACCCATGCTGGTGATGAAATAAAAGCATGGCTACTAATCAAATACACTGTAGATCCATGTCATATAACTATATAAAGTGTAGCTATGAGCAATACACAACAGATCTACATCTCAAAATAAAAAAAGATATACATGTATAGTATCCATCTTCTAGAAGTTGATAAGGCCCGATGGCTGGATATGATGTCTTCAAACCTTGAACATCAACTTCAAAATCTTCAAAACTCGGGTAGGAGTGTAATATGAGTGTACGACTTCACTACCTAGAGGTCTTCGACGACTCGTTGATCATGGACTAGAGGATCTTGATGATCAGACTGGAGGCTTCATTGATTTTGAACAAAGACTTGATTGGAATTTCGGGATGGCCGGACATGAGGGAAAGAGACAAATTGCAAAGGGCAACTAGGTTTCCATCTCGTGAACAATCACCAGGTGGGTACAATTGACAGTCGGGTGGACTGCAATGAGCAGGGTATCAAGAGTGAAACCTATCAAGGATATCGAAAGAAATTGTTCCAGAAGAAGGCTGAGGACCTCGAACGGATTCAAGACCCACAAAGCTCCATGGCAAATGGGATCAATGGAATCCCAAGATAAGTCCTCTATATGCGTTCCCCACTATGCTTGGTCTGACTTTGGAGGGGTTATGTCCGCTACCTTTCCGCACACGACCTCGTGTTTAGCCCCTGTGTTAGAGGGGGGTCTCAGATAATTTACACGTTACTGGACTTCTACACTCCTTAGAATGGACTCTTATGTTTGTTTTATAGCCTTGAAGAGTTTCCTCTCCAACCTAAATCAAGGCTCTAGCCTAATCTAGTTGATGGACCCTACAAACATAAAGTCTAGTAAATTTTAATTAGCGTTCTTTTTACTGGCTTGATTTACTCAAAAAGGGTACGGTAGTGCAACTGATGTTTTTAAGAATCTTGTGAAAAATGATGAAACTTATATGAACACTGACAAAGAATGATTATATTTCTTCTTCTTCTTATTTTTTTTTGAAATGCTTTTAAAATTAGAAGAAAACACAATGCTATGCTAATTTCTTTTTCTTTTTCAAATAACAATGCAAAGAAAATGTCAAGAAAGAAAAAGATCTAACAAACTAAGTTTTGTTTTTATATTTTATTCCAATCAAAGCAAAAATAACAAAAGATTCTAAAAGAAACCGATGAATGCACAATTTTCTTAAAATTTCAAGCTAAAAATAAGTTAAAAAAGCTAGGAAACACAAAAAATCTTCTAAATGAAAAAGCAATCTATAATAGAGTCCAAACCTAGGCTAAGCTGCTATGACACAGGCCACATTTAGACAAGAAAGACCCTGGGAAGTACAAAATTGATAGGGAGGAGGATGAATGCCTCCAAAAACGTTTCTGGATAGGTACACGACTGTCTCTTCAATAGCTAGCGTGCCTACATGGGTTGTAGAAGGGCAAGGCGTGTGTGCGCACGAACAGACCCAATATAGGCCATGTGTGCCTTTAAAATCCTTCAAAAATGAAAAAACAAACAATCAAACACTGGAAAAGACTACTGGTATTGAGAACCAGAGTCCCTTGAAGACTCAGAAACTTACTTTGATAGAAAAGAAAAAACAATTCAAGAAAAATTTCATAGAACACAACTAATATGAGATGGTACCTAAGCTACAACCGTAAAATAAAGACCAGAATGAGATCCAGAAAACCCCTGAGAAGGATCACCTCTGACAAGGGAGAGGATGACTGCCTCTCTAATTTTTTTTTTTTCTGAACTCAGACACGCGACTGACACTTCATCAGCTAGCATGTGCACGCGGGATTTGTGAAGGTAGGGTGTGGGGACACACATGCATGCCTTATACAGGCCACGTGTACCTCTGTGACTTCCATAAAATAAAAAGTAGGTAAGCAAAGAAAGCATGGAATACTAGTATGGAAGACCATAATCCCTACTAGCTCAGACTCTTGCAGAAACTCAGAAAAAAGGTGATGAAACCAATTTAAAACTACCAAAAAAATATCCCCAGAAAACCCGAGAGATCCCCAGTACGGTTGCCAATTCTGTTGTGATTGGGAAATCCCCCTATAGACTAGCACTTAGGGTTTTATCATGCATGCAGAAAAGACCTAAAGATTCGTACTTTTTACCATCATCCCATACCTAATCCCCATTATTCTTAAGCAAATACACATTTAAGAAGATCAAGTGAACATACCTTATTTCCGATGCTTGGTATCGATCCCTCTTCACACTTGGTCGCTCTTTGACAACAAATATCCTCCCAAGGCTGACCTGCATTCACGAAAGAAAAACAAAGAACTCCACATGCATTTGATCTACTGATTAATGGGTTAGAGATTTAATCAACATGTACGCAATAAACAATGAAAAACTCGTATAGTGGGATGGGAAAAGTACTTATTTATTATTAACTTCACTAAAGAAACTTACAATGATGAAGCCGACCACTACTCCACGGATCTAGTCTTGGGATTCTCTTTTACTGTGCACCAATTGCTAACACACTTGCTTCTCTTCTTCATTGAAATCACAAAATGGTTGTAGAATCTTGGGCAAAGGGGAATACGAATTCGGGTAGAAATTATTTACTATGTTTTTCCTCTCTTAGAATGGGAACCCTACCCCTTATTTTATAGGCTAGAAGGAGCTAGGTATTTAGTCGAATGACTAGCCATGCATGGTCAAAATATTAGTTAACTTACCCAAAATTGTGTGTTCCGTCAACAACTTTTCATTTTTTTTGATTTTGTAGGTACACGTGGGCTGTAGTGGGTCAACTAGAGTGTACATGTGGGCTGTAGTGGAGAAGGGCGTATGGGCCTTTAAAAAGGGTGTTTTTAAGAAGAGTTGTTTAGTAATGGCTTGGCAAAGAAGGTATATGAAATGGCCTGATGTCAGGTAAGTATATCTGGTGCAAATTATGGTTATAATAATCGGGGGCATTCTTTAGTAACGCGGGGTTGATACCATCCTTCAACGATGTCTTATCATCGACGAAGCCGACATAGTCTTGAATGATTTCCACAGTGGCACTTGCAGTGGTCACCTCTCGGGTATGTCTACCGCCCAAAAAATCATTGGAGATTGGTACTTCTGGTCCACTTTGTTTCATGGTTGCATCCATGCTATCAAGCGATGCGACAAATGCCAGCTTTATGAAAAGAAATAACAAGATCCACCAACTCTTCTACACCTAGTCATCACAACCGACCCCTTCTGTAAATGGGGCATATAATTCATGACTTTCCATCCTCCCTCCAGTATTGGATAGAAGTACATTGTCATGGCAGTGGATTAATTTACCAAATGGGTCGAAGCCATGCCCACATTTAACAACACTGCTGACACAACAACACATTTTTTCTTCAACCACATCATTACCTGGTTCGGAGTCCCACAACAGTTAGTTTCTAATCATGGTAAACATTTTGAGAATGAGATCTTTGTAGAAATCTCCTCAAAATTAGGCTTCACCCATGAGTTCACCTCCCCATACTGCCCCCAGTCCAATGGCTAGGTTGAGGTTGTCAATAAAGTCCTCAAAACCATTCTACAACGTACTGTAAAAAAACATAAGACCAACTGGCATCATATGTTGTTTTTTACGTTATGGTCTTATTGCATGGAAGCCAAAACTGCCACCGGTTTTACACCATTCCACCTCATCCATGGGATCAAATCCACCCTCCCTATAGAGTATGAAATCCCCACATTATGCACTGCCATAGAGATCTTACCTGACACCATTCTAATGGAGCAATGCCTGCTGACCTTAGAGTCACTTGATGAAGATTGTCGATCTTCGTTACAACACAATGAGGCAGCTAAAAAATGGTCCAAAGCCACCTTCGACCGCCATATCAACCTTTGCTCATTTAATGAAGGTAATCTCGTGTTAGCCTATGATATCTCCCATGACACTCTAGGCCATGGGAAATTTAAGTCATTATGGCATGACCCCTTCATCATCCAACATTGCCTCACCAAAGGCACCTACAACTTGGCCTCTCCAGAAGGTTACCTTCTCAAAGAACCTGTCAACAGGTTGTACTTATAGAGGTTTTACTCCTAAGCGTAGCCCCCCTACCTTAGGTTTCTCTTTGTACACATTTGTAGAGTTTTTAGTTTTCTTTACCACCACCACTCCTCATGTATGATCTATCACCCATGTTATTGACAGATGCATCATCCATCAGCCTACCACATCGGTTACGCTGACGGTGCAAGTCATTGGACCCAAAATATCGCTTCGGCCATGTTGTTCCTGAGTCTGTACTTAAGGATTAGAAGTACAGTGTCAAGGCATCCAAAAGTAAGTAAAATATGAAGAAGAGAGAAATGTCAACCTTCGGCAAAGGAAACTAAAGAATATTTCAACGTTGGCGTTGTCTAGCTTCCAACTGTTCCTGGATAGTTATATCTTGTTCAATGGCTGCCCATGAACGTTCAAGTTCGACCTGGTTAGTAGCAGTTTTAAGAATTGTGTCGAAAAGGTTTAAGGCAATGTGCGTTTGGTCCGATAGTCCGGGTTCGATATTAGGTTGTGTTGGTATAGGGACAGTCATGGAGGAACAGTAAAAGTGGAAAAAAATTCAGAGAGAGATTGAGTGCTGTCTCAATTTGGTCGTATAAAAGAGAATTTACGGTTTTAGGAATAAAACAGGGATGCAAATCAGAGGCTCTTTCCTGTAACTGTATTATATTTTAATAAAAGGTGTGAGGTGGGAGAAAAACATTTAGCTGTCTATAATGTAAGGCTCCTATCAGGGGAGAATCTCACGAATAAACAGAAGAGGAAAATTATAAGGAAATAACCGATGTAGCAGAGAATATGTGTAGAATTTTGAAAATGCAGACTGGTCTTACACCCGCTGATAGCTGGTACAGAGGAAAAACAGTAAACAATTACAGAAAAACAAAATTCATTTGCTATAGTAGTGGTCATACTAAATTATAATGAAGCACATCAATTAGGAATATGAAATGAAACAAAATATGAGATACAAGGAAACAAACTTGTAACACAGTCGTGACGGAATTGAGAATATTCAGATTTTCTTGTATTAACTCTCAAATGTAAAAAACTCTATTACAATCGACACAAAAAGGTCCAGCCTCATTTATTTCTTTCTGTAGTATATTTATACAATTTTACAAATAAGACAGAATCTCAATAGTCACAAAATTTCGGTTATGACAGGGATGAGGACAATCGCTCCATTTCTCCTTCTTTGTCTTTACTTGGTGCCAGACGTTTGTCGTCGCGCGGGCTCGGTAGAGGCGACACATCTTTCAACCAGCTGAGATATTAGCCACGACGGTTCTGCTTGACAGCTGGCTTCAAAGAAGTAACATTCTCGTGCTAACTGCTGTAGCCTGTCTTCCATCTGTCCATCTATGATGTCGATGGCGCATAATCGCGCACTGGGTTTAATCATGCATTTATCCACTTGGACTATGTCCACCATAGCCATCTGAGAGATATCGACCGAATCTCTTTCTTCCTTTTCCTTCAGATCAAGCGAGATATTTTCCACATTCCTTTGTATCAACGTCTCGACATTGCCTCCGCTGTCAATTCCCAACAACTCACCGTCTATATAATTAAAGGCCTCCTCTAAGGAATTGGTTATCTTTTGGGCTTGTTGCTTGCCTTCGGTAATGTTATGCTCCCATTCCTTTAATAGAATGTTTCCTCTGGTTTGCTCTGAAATGGTGAAATTGGGAGTACCTGTCAAAACCCTGTTGTTCGTGGCTATCACAGCCTCCTGGAAGGCGACCCGAGCCACTTCAGCATCCCTTTCTCTGGCAGATAAGTTCTCAGAAACCTGATTGACCAACAGATAGTTGTCCCAGATCACTTCTACCTTGGCGAGCAAATTTCGCTGTGCCGCAGAGAATCTGTTCCAAATCTCGATCGCCTGGGATTTGAACATCCCGATGTCTATCATTCTGTTCTCGGTGATATCCACCCTAGCCTGCAGCTGTTCGATCAAATCCCTCTACTGGCTTGCTTGCATCCGACCATCCCGAACCACCAGCTGTGCTTGCTCGAGCTTAGTTTTGAGCATCTCTATCTCGTTCTTATCAGCCAACCTGGCCTACTCTATTCCTACACTTGCCTGGTCTTTAGCAGTCTCTGTTGCTGTGGCCAGTCTGGCTTTAAGGGTCCTGATGAGGCGATTTTTTCTTTTAAGTTGGTTTTTTAAGAGCCCGACTGAAAATTGATTCGCTGAGGCATATGCTCCTAGTGTCCCTGCTATCTCAGTGGCGAATTTCTCATTCTTTTTGTCCTTTCCCTTAGTTATAACTTTATACTTCTTGGCAGTTGACTCTCCTTCCTGGTAGAATTCCCTTTTTACTACTGCCTTTCTCTTCTTATCAAAGAAAAACTCATTAGGAGGGAGTTCTTCCACCCTTATGGGCTTCAATTCTTCATTGAATATCCATCCCGCATCGATATTTCCCTGCGTCGACTGCAAGGGGGTAACTGATGTGATGGGTTCCCCGATCTGCTTCACATATTTTCCCGTAGTAGCAACCAGACTCTGTTTCTTTGGCGGGTCGGGAGTCTTTATTTCCGCTTCCAAACTCTGCTCCTTCGACGGGTCTGGAGACTTTTTCTCTGATTTCAAACTCTTCATTTTCTCCCCCTCGTCTTGGTGTTTTCCTTGGTTGGGAGTCGCGTCCTTAGAACCTTCGGCATCCTTCTGTTTCGCCTCCGACATACTCGGGCCCTCACCTCGCAACACTGCGGGAAGACAACTACGTCGATGTTCCTGGAACTTCAGAACATTGGCTCTTTCCTCGGGTTCCAAGGATTGTATCCGGGCTAGAATCTCCTCATAGGACCATGCTCCTCAAAAAATGTCATCCGAGGGTGAATTCTCATGCTCAAATCTCTTGAGCCTGCAATTTTCTAAATGGTTTCTCACGACCCTCTGCGGATCGTGCTTCTTGTATTCGATGGAGACCAAATTTTAGTCTTCCAGGGCTGCCGCCTCGGCTGTGGCATGATCGAAATATAATAAAGAATAAGAATTCAAACGAACAAGAAAGGACGACCATACCTTCTTCGAGCACCCTTTAAGTTCTTTGCTTACCCCGCCAATTACCATTTGCTGAGAAACCTCGCGACAAGACAGCTTGTCGGGAATGAACAATGGCAACGCATGTGGGGGAACAGAAGCCCCAAAAACCCTGAGGTATGAAAATTCCACTTCTACGTACCAGTCTTCTATGCTGCTCAGATTTGTCACTATGCTGTTCGAGATCCGGGGTGGCGGGTGACCAAAAATGGCGACATGCAGGGGCACCATTACCCAGTTAAAAATTTCATAAGCAAAATTTCCGCTTTGTTTTCCCATAATTTTGCATGATATACATGTATGGGTTCGTCTTCGGTTGGATTCCAACTTCAGCTCATTAATGGAAATGGTATCATAGAACAAATTGCGTCCATAATGTATGCGGACATGAAGAATGACGACGCCTTCCCATTCTCCTTCTGCTCCCGATACTCTGTGACCCGATTGGTCAAGCTATTCGAAAGCATCTTTGCCCAGTTAAAGGAACTGCCTTTGGCGACCCGAAACATTAGAGGCACCCACGCAAGGAAAAAATGCTATGTGTCCTCTTTCCCATATAACCGACATGTCATCATGGCCACATATTTGTACTGTGGTTCTAACGAAGCGATTGAATATATGCCGTGCGTATTAGCTCTGAAATTTGCGGTGTTTGAAACCCAATCCTTTATCAAACTGGACATGGTTTTATCATACTGTACGCATTCCTTCTCCTTGAATTCTTCTAAGAACTCAGCGCCATATGTGTGGTCGGACATCGTGGGCAGCTTATACATGGTTTGCAGATGCTCCGGCTTGAAAGTCCCGATGGTGACTTTCTGCTCGTTCATGATAGTTCTGGTAGGTATGTCCACATGGTCCGATGCCCATCGGACCATATCATAATATGGAAGCAACCGCGGCCTGGCTGCTACTCTGTGCATTCCAGATTGGACGACTATTTTGTACTTGGTGGTTATATCATCTTTTTCGTTGTCGTCAGAGTCGTCGGAATAATCCACCAATTCTTCTTGCATAATATCTGAAAAATATGACCAATTCGGGACCGAGTCGATACTTCAGGGAAAAGTATCAGAAACATTGTCTGAGCCTTGTCTCGAAACCTCAACATTTGCCTTTGTTGCTTTTCGCGGAGCCATGGCTGAAGCTTGCATTTTAGCTCTTCTGCAATAGAACTGCGTATACATATAGAAGTCAGTTTACTCAAAGGTGATGAGCTCTGCGTGATATGAAAATGCATTTGTTATAATGAAATACAACTCTTATATATACTCAAAAAACTCGGTACCTTTTAGAACAAGTCTGTCAAATCACATTTGGAAATAAATTCTTTACTGTAAAAATCCAATCTTATATTCATAGATTTACCCTATTTCCTCATTAATGTCATAAATTTTGGCGGTTTAAAAGTCAGTTGGTGTATGGAGAGAAAAGGCTTCCTCGTGAATCGTGCAAGCATCGAAACACGAGATATGTCTTGATTTAGCTTAATTAATCCAATCTTACCAACGTTAATCAATATTTCGATACTCGTTATATCGGGGATTCTATTTTAACACTTTGAATTTCTAACATCCGAGACTACGAAGATCGATTTGGTTAATAAAAGGTAATCATGATTTGGGGCTTGATTAATTTTATAATTATTACATTCACCACATCGCGACTCGGAGCTTCGAAGACAAGTTTCTGGGAGATTTACACGCCGAGATGCGAAACCGCGAGATTGCGATAACATGACTTCATTAAAAGGGAAGATAATATTGGATTAAGTGATAATTAATCATATTATAACTGCATCGTGATTTCGTGAGTTGGGGTTTAGACGGTGTAACTTTCGAAAAAGCTAACGCCGAGTGGTGAAACGCTGAGAGAAACTTTTACCATGGTTAGCTTTTGCCTTTAATCCTTGACATGGGTTATCCAAAAAAGGACCTCGTGTTTTCGGCTATCGGGGCTATGACAATAAAATTTTGGGTTTGATGAACGTCGAGGCGCGAAACCCCGACGACGCTTAATCATGGGTTAGGGAAAACTTTACCCTCGTTACTGTCTTGAGTGAAAAATTAAAACGATTTCGTTGTTTCGTGGATCGGGACATGTGAATTACATGAGTTATAGTATCTGACCTGCGAGATCCCAAAGTAGAACAAAAAGGGGAAACATTTTTATGAAAGGTAGGACTTGTTTTGAGAGTAGAATAATCATCACTGCTAGCGTGATAAAGCTTCAGAGATCTCGATATCTCAGAGGGAAAAATGAAAACCATTTTTTAGATTTAAAGCATCAAAAATGAAATTTGTGACGGGCTAGAAAAACAGAGGCGGCTCCAACATAGGATCCAACTAGGGATCCCTCCTTCCTATGAGGCGGGAAGAACAGTAGACCACATGCCAATATTGGGTAAATGGAGTCAAAATCTCAATCAGGCGAAAAGGTTCCCGAGAAGAGGGTATTGAAGGGGGAAAAAGACTTCGTTCTTTATCTTGGAAAGCTTTTACAAAATCAGATATTCTTTTTAAACATAGCTGTAGTCCCTTTCACAATTTTCCCTTTCCCGCTACTAAATTTAGGTGTGTTTTAAGACAATCGAAACAGTCCTAGGAGACCCAACAGATCTTGCGGCTATCGGCTTGCACCAAAAGAATAAGATTATATGTTTTTGATTGGGAAGTCCTGTTTGAATTTGGGATGTGGATCAGGTTTTAAAAATCATTGGTTACCAGAGTAGAGTGATATTCATGTATAACAGCCTTACAGATATCTCAGATATTGCTTCACTGCCAGCGAGCCTGTTCAGTACCCCGGTGAAGTTATCTGACCCCTTTTACTGAATTTCCTTTCACCACTTCGAAATATATTCATGCATTTAAATGCTGAGATGAGGGCAATCATTTCTGAATTTCCTTTCATCGTCTCTTGGACTAGGTGGGGGCAATCATTTCTGAATTTTCACCACCTGTCTTATAATTTACTTTTTAGAGCGTGAATATGGGGGCAATCAGTTTGTATCAGGGCTGATATCTGTGTAATATTTTGCATTATAGGTCTGTCAACTTACTTTGATTACTCGGTACCAACCTTCCCTTGGCCTTCACAACATCTTCGTTCTTAGGGAGAAAAATGAAAATAACTTTTTAAGGGCATCCCATTTGAGCAAGCTTCAATCCTCCGATGCCGTTGAAAAACCTACGAAAGTTAGGATCACTCTAAACGTTCCTTCGCTTAGCAGGGGATCGAGTAGTTGTGAAGACCCGCTTTCTTTCCACAATCTGTTTTGAAACTCACGAGGTTGAAATGAAAAACTTTTATCCCTTTGTAATGAAACAGAAAGATGGTGACTTGTTAAAATTTAAACCTGAAGATAGAAAGGATGCCAGGTAGTGATTTACTGACTGGAAATACAGAGGTCAAACAATTCAAGACTGACTCTTATAGATAATTTCGGGGATAGTTTTCTTTGACTGACCTTCTTTAGATTGGGCGAATTGTTTAAATTGTTTTAATTTTTTCAAAGATTATCAAACCAAGAAACAACTCTGTTATCTATCGGTTCAACTAATATTGTGGTTTGAATGGCGTTACCTCGGTTTTCTTTAATAGTCTTTAATAACATGTCTTTTGAGAAATCTCATCTTTACCTTTTCATTCCACTTTCTTTGAACAATATGAAACTACTTTAGGTATCACCTGTTTAATGCCAATTTATTTCTGACACAGACTTTCAGATTACTTTTCTTGCCTATTTCGTATGGAGCTGGAATCCTGTAAAAAGCAAATACAAATCTTATTCGAAATGTGTCGAAAGTTCATGAACGAAAAAAAGAAAATCAAAAGAAATGTTTAAATGAAAATACGTATATGTACACAAAATATATATAATAAATTTTATTTTATTTATTTATTTTTGGATCTGGCCACTGTTACGTCATGTAATGCTTTAGATACCGCCCGTTGACAGGGGCATTGAGAACTTCTCTGTCTATATTTTCCAGTAGGAAGGAATTTTTTCCTTATGGAGCCGAGACCCTGAATGGTCCATACCAGAGGTGGTCAAATTTACTATGCTTTGCTGCTTCTTCCTTTCTTGCGTCCCATCTTAGCACTAAATCACCTGGAAGGAATTCTCTGTCCTTTGATTTGCGGTCGAACAATGCTTTCATGTCATCTTGGTACTTCTGCATCCTTTCATCAACTTCGACTCTATGTTGTTGAACCTCAATCAGCTGATTAATTCTCCTGGTTACATGATTGGGTTCTTCATTTTGATCTTGCCATAACTTCATCACTAGTAGCGCTAGGTTTATAGGTAGAACAACATATGTGCCATAGACCATTTGAAACGGCGAAATACCGATAGACCTTTTAGTGCTGATGCGGTTTACCCATAATGTGTATTTTAAGTGCACATGCCAAGACCTTTTATTTTCATCCAATACTTTCTTGATTATATTTACCAGGCTCTTGTTAGATGACTCGGCCAATCCATTCCCCTGAGGGTAATATGCCGTGGAATGGCCAAGAACGATGTTATACTTTTGACAGAAGCTGATCATAGCCATAGATTTAAAGGCCTGGGCATTGTCAGTAACTATCTTTCAGGGACAACCGAATCTTGACAAAATATTATCTTCCAAGTAATTGATTACCACCGAGTCTGTTTCCCTTTTGGTTGGAATGGCTTCCACCCACTTAGTAAAATAATATGTAGCTGTTAAGATCCACTTATGTTGAGCACTGGAATGGGGATTAATCTCACCTATGAAGTCTAGACCCCATTTCTGAAATGGGGCTTCAGCTTTGACTGGAACTAGAGGCAGTGTCGAGAGCTTCTGTTTACCTGCGAACAATTGACAAGGGTTGCAGGCACGCACTTTGGAATTGACGTTCGAAAAGAGTTTCGTCCAGTAGTACCCATCCCTCAATATCTTGTAAGTTGTATCTCTCCATGCATGATGCCCCCCACAGAATCCCTCATGAAATTCATCTATAACCCGCTGAGTTTCCGATTCGACTAAACAGACTAACATGAAACCGAGTGGATCCTTCCAATATAGTTGTCCTTCGGTGATACAATATTTAACTGCATGGAGTTTCAAAGTTTTGGCTTTGGACGGTGATAGTTCATTTGGGCATTTTAGAGTTAGCATGTATGACACTATGTCTCTGTACCAGCCCGATGATAAGAAATTTTCTTCGATCTTGTTTGGACTTGTTTCTTCATTCAACTCGTTTAGGTCTGTGTCTTCATCGCTTTCTTGCAGGCAATTGATGTCAAGGGCTCTGAAATTTGACTCCGCTAAGAGTTTGGCCAGGCCTTGCCCTTTTATCAATTTGGTCGGTTTAACTTCTAGATCAAATTCTTGGATTTTAGTGAGCCATCACCCTCTTTTTCCGTCACTGTCTGGCTGTACCAATATATCTTTCATAGAACTGGTAGACACGTACGCGATTATATTTGAGTGTATTACATAAGTTCTGAATTCTTTTAGCGCTTTTACTATTGCGTACACCTATTTCTCTATTATGTCATACTTCAGTTCTGCATCTCTAAGGGTTTTGCTAAAAAACGCGATCGGTTGTTCGAATCCTTCTTCATTCTTTTGTATGAGCACCACGGCGACAGTATGTTCAGAGGCAAATGAGAATATAAGAAAATCTTTCAGATAGTCTGGGCTTGCTAACACAGGTGCCTCACTTATGAATTTTTTGATATGCACGAACGATGCTCTGGCCTCAGTTGTCCAATTTACTCCGCTGTCTTTCTTCAACATCCCTGTGATCAATTTGACAATCTCAACGAAATTGGGGATAAACCTTCGTAAAAAAATTA
The DNA here is from genome assembly GCA_010110895.2 of Picea sitchensis. NCBI lineage: Eukaryota > Viridiplantae > Streptophyta > Pinopsida > Pinales > Pinaceae > Picea > Picea sitchensis. The sequence continues at coordinate 491 of SNQJ01S0023297.1, read as the reverse complement.
TTCTTCCTAAGAAAGATTGAATCTCTTTTATATTTATGGGAATATTTATAGTATCTATTGCTTCAATCCTCTTAGGATCAATCCTGATTCCATCCCTAGATACCAAGTGCATCCATACATTGAGTGTCACATTGTGCATTGTAAACATGATGAGAAGAACCTTTTTATTCCACAATCTATTAGCCCTATCGGGTGAAGCAATATCTCCCTCACTATCCTCATGAATATGACCTCCATAATTTATGGAAATGGACACATCACTGAGCTTTACATTCCCATAATCGAATTCTAAAGAACGCATGTCTAATCTTCTAAATATACAATGATCGGGACACCATGCATGAAAACTGTTAAGAACCAAACATCAATATAGCATGGAAAAACCTCAGGAAAAGTACTCAACGCCTTGAAAAAGAGATAATTTCAGATAATAAGCCTCTTCGAGGGGGCAACCTCCTTTTACCCCACTTAAATGTTCAAGTACAAGATGA
>SNQJ01S0023296.1:57601-87662 GCA_010110895.2 Picea sitchensis | reverse complement strand
TAGCGAGCCGTTTTTGGTTCTCCGGGTCAGTGAAGTCCAAATACGGTATTGATTCTCGGTGGAAGTTAACACCACCTTTCCAGGTGCCTTCCACCGCCTTTCTGCAGCCATTGTGGTCTCTTTTTCAGCACATCCCCTCTCAACAGTCCTGCAATATAAATTCATAATGTTATTCGCATTCATTGACCTTTTCCACAAGGTCCATTCATATCACATATTCACATTTCTGAGTTTTCCACAGTTCTGGCCAGTCCAGTTATTTTTACATGCAGGGGGAAACAGGGTGTTACATTTTACGAAAATTTTATTTTTTCAATTATCAGTTATCACTTAGTTTATGAGCTTAATCAGAAAAGCGAGTTGACAAATAATGTCATGCTAGTTATCTCTAGTTAGTGGTCAATTTTAGAGTGATGCGAGAATTTTCTAAATTTAGTTGTTTTTCTAAAAAATAGTTTTTTTTTCTAAGATTAGTTGTTTTCAAAAATCCTATATAGTAGTTATAAGGGGTTGAAATTTGATTGTAATAGTTAGGATGGAGAAGGAACAAAAGAGATTTATTTTTCCATTCTCCGGTGTTTTCATGGTTTATTTGATCTTGTGAATGAATCTCAGGCTTTGGCTACATCATTTGGTATCAGAGCCGAAAGATGGTTGGGAGAGGAAGAGGAAGAGAGGATCTTTCTCAAATGCACAGAGATATGGAAAACCTCCAAAGGAAAGTAGCAGATCTTAAAAGCATGTTGGCTAGTCAGAGAATAATACAAAGAGAAATGTCTGATGAGGAGACACACTAAGGAAATGTAGATCAACATATAGAACATGAAGAACACAAAGAATAACAATTAGAGTGTGTGTCTTTTGAAGAAAGGATGCTCAGGACTCTAGAAGGGAGAAATGATAAGATCAAGATGGAAGTTTCAAAATATGCAGGGAATCTTAAACCAGAAGAGTTAATAGATTGGTTGAACGCCATGGTAATTTTTTTGAATGGCAGCCTATGGAAGAGGAAAATAAGGTGAAATTTGCATGCACCAAGCTGAAGGGTCACACCATGATCTAGTGGGATCATGTGTAGAAATACAAAGTAAGAAAAGGAAAAGAAAAAAATAAGACCTGGAGCAAGATGGAAAAAACCCTGCGAGAAATTTGTTTTCCTCTAGACTATGCCCAGACCCTTTTTCGTAGATTTCATAACTTGGAGCAAAACCTGTCCACCATGGAGGAACTCACAAATGATTTTATCAGTTGTCCATTCACGTGGATCACCAGGAAACTAATGAGAAATTGGGTGCAAGGTATGTGAATTGTTTAAAATTTTCTATTCAAGATGAACTAAGCATGCATAGAGTTCACAACGTGGAAGAGGCATATCGATTATCCTTAAAGGCCGAGGAAAATTTAAAATGACAATTTTCTCAAAGGAATAGAGGAGAAAGGAGGGATACATTGTCTGCCTCACAAGGTGGTTTTAACTATGGCATAGTTGAATCATCCCAAGGAGATGAGAAAGTAAAATATACTCAACAACGTAACCTCAATAATCCATGAGGAAGAGGATTTAATAGGGGTATAGGTTATGGTGGTGGTAGAGGAGGAATGTATGTGTGTTTAAGGTGTGGTGTAGAGGGTCATTGAACATTTGAATGCCCAAGTTATAATATACAAGAGTCAAAGAAAGGAAAACAACCTAGTTTGAACGTGGTCCAAGCTAAGAATGAAGAAGAAGGAGTTGAATCTGAAGTCCCACTTGATATGGAGGAGAGTCTCATGATACAGAGGTCAATGGTGATTCATGAAAAAAAGCAAAGGCAGGGTAGTGGCAAAGAATATTCTTGGCTTCGAAAAAATATTTTTCGAACCAGATGCACTTCTGGGAGAAACGTATCTCAAGTTATTATTGATAGTGGCAGTTGTGAGAATATGGTCTCCAATGAGATGGTAGATAAGTTGAAATTACGCTATGAAACACATCCCCATCCTTACCAAATTGCATGGTTCAAAAAGGGGAATGAAGTCACCATTAATAAAAGATGTTTGATGAAGTTTTCCATTGGTAAGACTTATAAAGATGAAGTATGGTTGATGTCATTCTAATGGATGCATGCCATCTGTTATTGGGGAGGCCTTGGTAATATGAGAGAAAAGTTATGCATGATGGAGGAAATAATACCTAGACCTTTTGGAAGGATGGATCGAAAGTCGTCTTATTTCCCCTTAAGGATGAGGCAAAAATTGAGAATGTGTTTTTATAAAGAGAGTTTGTTAAGGAAACAAAGGCAACGAGATTATGCTATGCGTTAATTGTGCAAAAAGGAGTTGTGGAAGACATACCAATTCACACTAAAATGGCCAAGTTACTAGAAGAATATGTTGATGTTATCCCTAATGAACTACCTGATGGTATTCCACCAAAGAGGGATATTCAACATCACATTGATATGATCCTGGGATCATATTTACCTAATCAGGAAACCTATAAGATGAGTCCTACACAACATGCAGAGCTCAACCGATAAGTGGCAAAACTCATAAAGAAAGGTTTGGTAAGAGAAAGCATGATTCATGTGATGCACCAACATTGTTGACTCCAAAAAAGGATAATACATGGAGGATGTGCACAGATAACAGAGAAATCAATAAAATTACCATCAAATATAGGTTTCCTATACTGCGGTTGGATGAAATAATGGATGTGCTACCTGGAGCTAAATATTTTAGTAAGATTGATTTGTGAAGTGGATACCACCAGATCCGGATTCGCGAAAGGGATGAATGGAAAACTTCCTTCAGGACCAGGGATGGACTATATGAATGGATGGTGATGTCATTCGAGTTGTTCAATGCTCCTAGCACTTTCATGCAACTGATGAATACTGTGCTTTGACCTTATATTGGTAAGTTTGTTGTTGTGTATTTTGATGAAATCCTAGTTTTTAGTAACAAAAAAGAAGATCACTTGCAACATTTAAAAATTATATTGGTTGCATTGAGAAAACATCAACTTTATGCAAACCTGAAGAAATGTAGTTTCCTGCAAGAAAGTTTGGTATTCCTAGGTTTTTTCATCTCAACAGAGGGATTCAAGATGGATTCAGAGAAGGTCAGAGCAATTTTGGAGTGGAATATTCCTAGGAGCATCACAGAGGTAAGAAGTTTTCATGGGCTTGCCACATTTTACAAAAACATTATTCGAAATTTTAGCAGTATTGTAGCACCCATAACAGATTGCACCAGAGGCAAGACATTCATGTGGACCAAGGAAGCTGAGGAAATTTTTAAGTTTTTATAGAAGAATGTAACTAAGGCACCCATATTAGACTTACAAAATTTTGATAAACTGTTTGAGGTAGATTGTGATGCTTCATATATAGGCATTGGAGCTATACTTAGCCAAGCATGTAGACCAATTGCATTATTTAGTGAAAAATTGAATGAGGTAAGAAAGAACTACTCCACATATGATGTAGATTTTTATGCAATTGTGCAAGCATTGCGATATTGGAGGAATTATCTAGTGCCGAAGGAGTTTATGTTATTTACTGATCATATTGCATTAAAATATGTGAACACCCAAAAGAAATTGAACAATAGACATGAAAAATGGGTCTCTTTCTTACAAGGCTACACCTTTGTTTTGAAGCACAAATCAGGATGACATAATCAAGTTGCAGATGCTTTGAGTCAACGCATTGTTCTTTTGACAACCATGGAAAATCTAGTAATTGGGTTTTCTGAATTAAAGGATCTCTATGCATCTGATAATGATTTTCGGGAGATTGTGTAACAATTGAAGAATCCATTCGCTGGGAACATGGATCTTAATCAAGGTGAATATTTTATGCAAGATGGTTACCTCTTCAAAGGAAAACAATTATGCATCCCAATTGGTTCAATGAGGGAAACTATTATCAGAGACCTTCACAATAGTGGTTTGGCAGGACATTTTGGAAAGGATAAGATGCTAGTCTTAATCGAAGATAAGTATTACTAGCTGAAGATGAAAAACGATATAACCAAGTATGTAGCATGATTTCAGATTTGTCAAATGTTTAAAGGACACTCACATAACACAGGGTTGTATATTCCACTACCAGTGCCCATAGTTCCATGGACATATATAAGCATGGATTTTGTGTTGGGGCTCTAAAACACACAACGAGGTTATGATTATATTTTTGTGGTTGTTGATAGGTTCTCTAAAATGGCTCATTTCATTGCTTGCAAGAAAAATAATGATGCATCATAGGTGGCAAGATTTTTTTTTCTTCAGAAGTTGTTAGATTGCATGGGGTTCCAAAAACTATTACCTCTGATATACATACTCGGTTCTTGGGTCATTTTTGGAGGAATTTATGGAATCAAATGGGGAATAAATTACATTTCAACAATGCCTATCACCTCCAAACAGATGGGAAAACCAAGGTGGTAAATCAGAGCTTGGGAAACATGTTACAGAGCATTGTTGGAGAGAAGCCCAAGCAGTAGGATTTGGCTTTACCTCAAGCATAATTTTCTTACAATAGTTTAGTGAATATATCTAAAAGTAAATCTCCATTTCAGGTTGTTTACGATAGAAACCCTATGGGTGTCCTAGATTTGGTGCATCTACCACTTGGGGATGTGATCAATGATGATGGGGAAGCATTTGCAGAACACATTCAACAGTTGCAACAACAGGTGCAACAAAAATTGCACGCCGATAATGAACATAACAAAATTATCAAGGATTCACATCGACGATACAAGTATTCAATGAAGGTGATTTGGTGATGGTTTATTTACGGAAGGAGTGGTTTCCTCGAGGAACCTACCACAAATTTAAGTATAATAAAATTGGTTCGTGCAAGATTCTCAAGAAAATCAATGACAATGCTTATAAGGTTGATTTACCAGCTCACCTCAATATCTCCCTTGTGTTTAACGTTTTTTATTTGTATATATTCCATAGGGACGATATAGGTGATAATAGTGAGGCAGAGTTGGATTGGCATCAGGCCATTCCAAGCAAGGAAAAGGAAAATATTGCACATATTTTAGATAAGTAGACCCTTCATACCCGACAAGGCCAATACAACCGATATATGGTCTAGTGGGAAGGTGTAGCACCAAAATAAAGTACGTGGATTACAGTGGGTGACTTACTGAACCTAGATCCCATTAAATGGAAACAATATGAAGACAATAACTTGCAGGAGCTGAGTTCTTTTCAACCAGAGGAGAATGATGCAGGGATTTTTTTAGGGATTTTCCAAGGTTCATAAATTTTGACTTGGTTATCCATTTGGGATGAAATTTACGAGGATTTGTGTCTCGAAGAGATCACTTCCACACCGATCGGATTTATCCGATAGGGCATCGTTTCAACACTTTTTCAGGGACACATTCCTTCATATAAGGCCTCAAATTGGGGTTTAATGTTTTTATGAGAAATTTTAATTTTTCAATTATCAGTTATATCTTAGTTTATGAGCTTAATCAGAAAAGTGAGTTGACAAATAGTGTCATTCTAGTTATCTTTTATTTAGTGGTCTGTTTTAGATTCATGCGAGAATTTTCTAAATTTAGTTGTTTTTTCTAAAAAATAGTTGTTTTTCTAAAATTAGTTGTTTTCGAAAATCCCAGATAGTAGTTATAAGGGGTTGAACTTCGATTTTAATAGTTAGGATGGAGAATGAATAAAATATAGTTATTTTTTCATTCTCCTGTGTTTTCATAGTTTATTTGATCTTGTGAATGAATCTCAAGCTTTCACTACATCACTAGGTCACTCTAGGGAGGCAATCCCGGTGACCCTAGGGGGAATGAGATGGGGATGGATAGATATGGAAGTGGAGCCCCTAGAGCTCAAATATAAATGGAATGATATGTGGAAAGAGATTCCCTATAAGTCAATTGATTGTTTCCCCAAAGGTATAGTACTTCTTTGAATGATTGTACATGTCTGAGACACAAGAAAATCCAACTTGCAATGATATATGTTAGTATGGATCAAAAATTTAATCTTGTTGTCCCTCATTTGTAGAAACTTACAACCGTTTATATCGGAAAATAAATCATTCTTAATCAGAATGTAAAACATAAGATCAATAATAAAAATAAATATCAATGGATATAGCAATAAATTATGACTAACAAATGTCACTTTGAAGATGAATAAAGAAAAATATTATAACATGTATATTTCTGTAGAAAATTGCAGGCCTTATGGCTGTAGCATTCAATGGCATGTAAAAGAAAAATAAACCATGGAAAAGTGCCAAGAACTATCCCAAAGGATGCGCCCTAGTTATTGGAGTAAATGAGCAAAATTTAAGAGTTAGTCTAGGGTTAGTTTAGGAGTTAGAATTAGTTATCTATCTAGGTTAGATCAGCCCTAATGGCTGTGGGTTAGGGTTTGTAACATCAAGTAGAGTAGTGGGAGAGAGGGGACGCCTTAGTATGGGAAGACTCCTCTCAATGAGAAAAACCAACTCCAAGCAAGAGATATTTCAAAAGATAAAAATTCATGTTTACCAAGGCGATGATTTTATATCTCCAATGCAAAAAATAGATGACTAGTTCCTTTACTATTGGGTTAATGGAGTCAAATAAATGAACTAGAGATGCTACTTCTTTGGGGGTGTAAATCCTATTACTTCCCAACACAAGTATCTTTAGTTAGGATTTGAGAATGAGGGGTGTAAATTCTCTTACTTCCTCAAACAAACCCTTGCAACATCAATGAACTTTAAGCAATAAATGATGGAGACTAGAGTGGGGGTGTAAATGCTCTTACTTCCCACTTAGCTCCTAGAAAAAAAATCCTCAACTTGAAAAAATGATAGCATAAGAGTAAAATACCATACCAAAATCAAGAAAGATGCTAAGATAATCCACCATAAAAGCTAGAAAGCATTCCTCCAAGGCTAGCATCTCACTCCTCCATCAACCATTCACAAGATATAGCCATAAAAAAGTGCACAAGAGACAAATATACCAAGTGTAGCGAAAATTTCAGATCCAATTCCTCTCACAAGAGGGAGAGTTATGTCCAAATGAGATCTTATGATTTCTTATTTATACAAAATGTCACTAAGGTTGTAATGTCCCTAGTTTTGGACATTATTATATTACTAAGTGTTATGCTGACCAGAGTAGCCAGAGGGGTGTGACAATGATTTCAAGAGATATTGAGGGGTTTTATTGGGCCCAAATTGCATTGTTCATCATATTTCATCATCAGGATCCATTCCACACAACTTGTATTTGGTTTTGTTGCATTCTAGTGATTTCCGTAATTTTGAGTTATAATGGGTTATATTTTAATTAAATTCACTAAGAAGGTCATATTGGGAATATTAATTGGAGAAACCTCTTATTGTAATAGCTCATCGGAATCAGGAGGAAGAGAAATATAGGATAAGATGATGATAAGTGACTTTCAGTGGCTGGAGAATCCATAAGGATGGATAAATAAATTTTTAGAGGTAAAATGCTTAATTAATTAATTAAATGATTTAATTACAGAATAATAAATTAAAGTAAAAGTCACTTGGAGAGAAAAGGTGAATACGGAATATAAAAGAGAGATAGGGGCCTCTATTCTCTCATTATGTTGTTTATCATTTTTATATTTGACTTCTTGCTAGAGAGCCCATGCACTTGGGGGTTTTAAGGGTTTTGACTGAACAAACCCTAGAGATCAGGTTGGTGGTGAAATATTCCACCCAACCTGGTCCAAGCTTGGTCATGGAGGTGAAATATTCCTCCTCACCATTCTACATCAGTTTTATTCACTTCCAAGAGCATTTGTGGAGATACGGCGTATTGCGGGAGGTTATCTGTAGAGCTAGGAACCCATCTTGAGAGAGTAGTTTGATTTTCTCAGAGGTGATCATATTCTTAGTAGATCTCACTCCAGGGTTTTTAGCCATCAGCGTAGATCCTTTTTTACAGTATTGTTTGAGGGTATTCATTAGGCCATTCATTTATTCTACCAGTTGGGTGAATTTCATCTTGGGAGACTGCGGCCATAGAAGTCTTGTGTTTTGGAGGGGAAGAGATTTCCCAATAGATTGGAGATTTGGCATAGGATATAACCAACCCTCGATATACCTTTTGGCAATGGCGTTCAGTGGATATTTGGCCAAACCCTTAGACGCTGAATTCTTGGATTTCTTCAGCTAGGGAGGGCGCACTTTCTAGAGAGTAGACAACATCAACAAACAAATTACATGTTGGATCTCATATATCTCTTGTATTCAACATTGGAGGAATCTTAGGGGATCATATCTTCATAATTCGATTATATATTGGAGGCATTATCAACCATAAACTCTATGTATTCCAGATCTGTCCCATTTTGTATGAGGTCAACTCTTATTATGAATAAAATCATATAAATTATTTGTATTTACTTGAGTTGTTTCTACTATATCTTTTTGTGTACATGTTGTTAACTACATTTCTATCTTTACTTGTTTCAAACACACAAACAACCATCCTTTATAAAACTAGCATCATTCAAGAGACTAAAATCAATAAAGTGTTTGACAAAATACCACAACCAAAAGCCATAAAACTTAAAATTCAATGTTGTCGGATCTGGTGGGAACATTAGGTGGTATTAGAGAAAGGTTCCTCCCAGCGTGATGGGTATTCCATAATAAGAGATGGATTTTATGGACTTTAATAGAGAGATTGTATATTATTGAGATGTTATGCTCGTGGTGAGGGAACTAGGGCTCAATTGACATTTCAACAATTTGTATCCATAAAAATACTAGGTGGAGCAAAGAAGATGTTACATATTGGGTCAGCATAGCAGAGGAAAACCAAACTAGAGCAAAGCAGTCAAGAGGGTAGATACATCACTACCAACTAGTAAATGGAAGGAAGCACAGATTGATCCTACATGTGTGAGGATTCATATGTGTTATCACTTAGAGATGATGAGATTAGGAGATTGGATGACCTACCTTTGGATGTAGACATGGATTCCAAGAAGTCATGCATGGATGATGATGATATTTCTATGATGGCAGTGACACATTTTCCATCTTCTAAGACACTATGCTAGCCACAACACATGGGGATATCAATGGAATTTCCTAATATGGTGGAGGATCCTTGTGTGAGGATTGTACACTAGAGACATATGGACCTACAGACCCAAGAGGAGAGATACATGACTTGGAGACAATTTAATTTACACATACCTATCAGTATGAGGGTGAGTCATCTCTTTTGGAGATTCTATTGTTATATTAGTTTGTGGAGACTGACAGTTGGATGGGATACTCACTTCAAGGACCGGTCTACAGTGAGGAGGATGCACTCCTTATTGGTGGGATGACCATATCTCGTAATCTAGATACATATGTATGGGATATAGGTGCAAATGACATTAGCAGAGTGAGTGAAAAGGAGGATATAGTTTCCCATACATGATACAATGTGATCCATATGGGGGTAGCAGTGGATGATGGTGTGCAATGGCATATGGATGACTTCGGTAGCATAGTAGCGATGGGAAGTTTGATGCCTTATCTTTGGAGGAGTGTGTTGTTGAGGATTCCATTGTTGACATTAACAGTGAGTAACACCTTAGCGAGTTGTGATCAAAATTAAGTGACACTTGTGGTAGAGACTGATTGAAGTCCCGGTGAGGACATGATCATGGTTGCCACTAGACGCATTGATGAAACACATGCATTGGTGGTAGGATATTAGGAGGAATCGGTGTCCTGATACCTTAGATGGGGGACTTACCATGGATGACTATCATACTCTTAGGGAGAGAATGACTATGATGAGGGATGAATCTGGCGGAGTTTTGAAAGACAACGACTACTTATTGGAGTTTGGCAAGATGTATCATAGGGCCTGGATGGAACATGAGTTGGAGGTGGAACGAATCACTCATGAGTTGGTGAACTTCGAGAAGATTCTTGGAAGGATCATAGACAACCCTTTAGGAATCAGAGTCTAGATCAAAGGAACTCCTTGAGGATGTGGAGCATGGATCTACTACATCTATCTTAGTAGAGATTCGGATATATCCTTCAACCACATTGATAGATGATGTTTGTGGTTTAGTAGTGGAGCACCAGTTGATGTTCGGAGGAACATGAGGAGTACCTAGGATCAATGATGATTGTGGAGAGATGTGATCCATAGACATAGGAGGATTTCCATGGGTCACAGGGACCACCATTCACGAGGTGTGTTGATACATTTGGAACACACATACACATGGGGATCCAGAGCCAGGAATTTATGAGGACACTTCTATTTGTGTTACAAGACATGATAACCTTCATGTAGAGGATAGCCCCATTAGTAGTACACCCATGATCCATGATTTTTCATGTGTATACAAGAGACCACACGAGTATGCAGAGGCATACAGTGATGACTGGTAGTTCGAGAGACATACAGAGTTGTACAATGGGATTGAGGGGGATGCATTGTATTGCATGGAGGAGATGTACTTAGTGTAGAATGAAGATTCATATCCCTTTTAGTAGTATATAGATCTAGGAGATCACCTTCAAAGTAGAAGTCATCGCATGAGTGATGATGGTTGGAGAATGATTGACCAACATTTTAATAGTTACCTACTGTTGTACCCGATGTTTGGTGTTCAATGATGAGTACATGCAAGTATTTACCATGGGTGACTGGATGTAATTTTGGTCAAATCCTTGGGATTGACAAATCATATGATACTTTCTAGTCCTATAGTTGGTTGCAAATATTTATGATAGTTGTTCCCAATACTTTCATCATTGACAACAACCATCGGGAGAGATATGAACAATGTAGGGCACATGGAGAGTTGGTTGGCGGAGACCACGATAGGAGTGGATTTATTGCATACAACATGGGGGTGGATCATCAGATATAGACATTTGAGGCCTTAGGCATGATGGAGATTATCTTAGGCCATGGGACAAAGGAGATCTCAGAGGTTGATACAAATTCAATTTCTCATTAGGATGAGAATGGAGGGATCCCGACATTTATCAGTATAGAACATCAATAGTTAGCGAGGATTGGAAGTGATAAAATTCCAAACTTGCCATGGGACCCAGGAGTCAATTTTGTTAGCACGATGCTCATATTGACCCAGGTTGCACCAAAGAGAAACATACTTCACTCTTGGATTATTTTGAGAGGACTTGATGGGACTTGTTCTAGGTGGCAAGACAGGTTCTCCCTGTTGATACTCATTATCGAGTATGGCGATGGATGGGAATATTTTGATTCCATAATGGTACCTTTATAGGTTTAGCTTCTAGATAATAGGCCCAATTATCACATGTATTTTAGCATGATGATCCATGAGTGGGGGATCCAGTATGTATTCATTGGGAAGACAGTCATGATTAGAGTAATAGTGTAGTGTCGTGATGGTCCCTTTTGGAGATTAGCATGGGACCCTAGGATTACAAGGTTGGGCCTTTCATTGACTAATGGAGGTGAGTGGATATTTGCAGGGGAAAGTTACTTTGATTTCCCATTGAGCTTCATTATAGGGGGGATCATGTCACTTGTTTGTGTTTCATTGAGGTCTCATAGTACCTCACTATGGAAACAAAATTTTCAGTTGGTGGAGACCACGATGTTGAGAGTTTGAAATATGGTCTTGGAGGTCAGACTCATTGCAGGTTGAGGCCGTGTGCCATTTGCAGAAGGCTCATGGTGTTGATATGTTATAGTACTATATTTCACTAGGAATTTCCGTTTGTATTTTGATATGGGATCACAGGATTGGAGTGATTGGTAGTCTATATATTTTTGGTGGGGTTGAGACTTCGGGCAAATTGTTGCTTGGGAAGTTGACCAAGTTGGGTGCCTACCGATCATTTTGCTCATCGCGGGAGCAATTGGGTATCATGTATGGTGAGCACTTGGATGGGCCATGTCTTGAGGAGAGCTTACATGTCACATAGGTGGATATGGGACCTTGGTATCATATAGAGATGATTCGGTTATTTCTTGAGGACAAGCAATATTCTAGCGTGAGGAGGGGCTGCAATGTACAATTTTGGACATTATTATATTACTGAGTGTTATGCTAACAAGAGTAGAAAGATGGGTGTGAAAGCGAGTTCAAGAGAGATGCTCCGGGGGTTTTATTTGGGCCCAGCTTGTATCGTTCATCATATTTTATCATTAGGATCCATTTCCACACAACTTGGATTTGGTTTTGTTGCATTCGATGACTTACGTAATTTTGAGTTATTATGGGTTATATTATTTTAATTAAATTCATTAAGAAGGTCATATTGGGCATATTAGCGGAAAAACCTCTTAGTGCAATAGCTCATTAGAATCGGGGAGGAAGAGCACTACGGGATAAGATGATGCGAGTGAATTTCAATGGTGAGACCATAAGGATGGATAAATCACTTTTTAGGGTAAATGCTTAATTAATTCATTAAGTGATTTAATTAAGGAATAATAAAATAAAGTAAAGTCACTTGGAGAGAAGGGGGAACATGGGCCTCAAAGAGATATAGGGGACTCTATTCTCTCATTGTGTTTTTTATCATTTTGACATCTTGCTTCTTTCTAGAAAGCCCATGCACTTGGGGTTTGGGGGTTTTGAGTAAACAAACCCTAGAGATCATATCGGTGGTGAAATATTCCACCCAACCTAGTCCAAGATTGGTCAAAAAGGTTAAATATTTATCCATCACCATTCTACATGTCAGTTCTATTCAATTTCAGGGGAGCCATTTATTTGGAGATAGGAAATATTGGGAGGTTTTAGAGAGCTAACACCATCTCCTTGCAAGTGGTTCGATTTGAGAGAGAGGTGATAAGATACTCAGTAGATTTCACTCCAAGGTTTCTAGCCATCAACGTAGATCCTTTTTATAGTATTTTTTGAGGGTATTCATCATTCCATTCATTTCTTCTACTAGTGGGGTGCATTTCATCTTGAGGAGGGCGCACTGTCCATTTGAGGTCTTGTGTTTTGGAGGGGAAGACATTTCCCAATAGATTGGACATTTGGAATAGGATTTACCCAGCCCACGATATACATTTTGACAATGGGTTTTAGTGTATATTTGTACAAACCCTTGGAGGCCTAATTCTTGGATTACTTCAGCCAGGGAGGGCACACTTGCTATAGAGTAAACACCATCAACAACCAGATTATAGGTTGGATCTCAGATATCTCTTGTATTCAACATTGGAGGACTCTTAGGGGATCATACATTCATCATTACCTTATATATTGGAGGAATTATCATCCATACACTCTATGTATTCCAGATTTTGTCCCATTTTGTATTAGGTCAACTCTTATTATGAATAAAATCCAGTCGGTGTTTGTGCTATTGCCAAGTTGTTTCTACTATATCTTGTTGTGTAAATGTTGTTGGCTGCATTGCTATATTTAATTGCTTCAAAACACACAAAGAACCATCACTTAAAACCCAGCGCAACTCAAGAGACTAAAATCAACAAGTGTTTGACAAAATGCCACAACTAGAAAACTCATAAAACACATAAAACTCAATGTTCCAATCAAATCTCGGTGGGAACATTAAAAATGTGACTTGTCCATAAATTAAAGGGGGAAACCAAAGATGAAGAGTTATTAACCTAATATTTCCCACTTTGAAACATGTGTAAACATTAGATTTAAAGGGTTTCACTTTTGCACAAATAAAACCCTAATTTTTCATGTCTCCCTTGGGGGACGTTTTGCAACTTAGAAGAAGTCATTGGTGTTGGTAGGCCTCGAAAGGCCACATGTGAAAAGCATATAGAAAATATTCTATTGGTGAAGACCTCCTCCTCAAAACATCCATGTGTCAATGAGGGGCTGTCCCTCACCAAACCCTAACCCCTAAAATTGATGTCATGTCCTAGGAGGTGATGTTTTTCCTCTCTTAGGTAGTTTAATTATGTGAAGCATGGGATAGGTCCATCCAGTTTTCCTATAGGAATTCAATATTTAATCTCCATGATCCTACATGTGGACCATTGGCATCCAACTTGTGGGCTTGTAGCCCATGGAAGCACAAGCTAGGGTTGTTCTCCTAAAATTGTCCACCAACTATGTCACGGAAGACAAACGAGCAAGCCCTCAAGGATATCAAGTCATAACATAATTATAAGTGAATCCAATCAATAAATGAGCCACCAAAGAATGTATTGCATCAAGATCACTATATCAAACAATTAATTTCTCAAAAACACTACGCGACTTGTCAATCTTGAATGGGAGGGTTGACTAGGTGTCTTATTAGGTAGATCTTGCCCTAGGTCGGAGGGTTTCCAAGATATCCTACTCTATCACATGTAAAAGGTGAGGTAGTTGGGGTCAGACTCAATGGGAATAGGGCTCAATACATACAAGAAGGGGTTGTAGTGTTTCATTCATGAGTGCCTTTGTAGAGGGTGTGGTACTTTCCCCATGATGCACTTTTCCAAGCTCATTAATTTCATTTTTTTATTCTTTTCATAATTTTAAGGAGGGTTGAAGGTCACTACCAAAGTAGTGACTAGATATCAAATGTCACCCACAAACACCTAGTGCAAATGAGAAGGTTGGCTCGTGATGAGGCCCCCCTTTCTCTTAACCATGCAGCGAGCCATTACCACGGTTTGGTGACTAGATGATGGTAATGTCATAGCACTAGATATTCATGGATGTGATAGGTCGGATCGTTGTGAGACCTCTTATCCTTCAACTAACCTTTTGAGAATTCTTTGTTATATTGTGGGTCCCTTTTACTCCAAGATGAGTGTTTCACTTCTTTCTTGGGTGATCCTTGGGCAAAGCATCTAGAGGTTTAGCTATTGTCCCACATTTTTTACCGAACATCAATCCCTCTGGGCCTTTAGATCATTCTTCCCATAGAATGAGGGACCAACCCTTCTTGGGTCAATACACCTAAAATCCCAAGGAATAAGAAATGGAGGAATAATGATGGAAAGTGGAAAGTATGAATTAGAGAATGGTATAATGGCTCTTTAAAGGGAGTTTCTAGTAGAAAATCCATCCCCAATGAATACCACTTACTAAGGGAACAATTTAAACCACTAAGGTGAAGCGGGGAAAAAGGAATAATGTCAAGCATATATAATGAAATCTAGAGCAATCTAAGATAGAACATACTCAACTACCTTGCGTATTGAAATGGTGCTCACCCTAATACTTACTTGTACCTCATGGAGAAGGTCCAGCGCCTTCCATAAGCCATTTGATGTGGTGGATTCCATGTGCAAACACAGCGTGACAATCTGTGGTGGTGAGAGGGGTCTCCATCTATGATAAAGGGGTATTGTTGGTCATGCATTCTCTCGACACTCCATATCTTGCAACTGAGGGCCTCGAGACGCATTCTCTCGACACTCCATATCTGCAACCTGAGGGCCTCGAGACATAATCTCCTTAGTTATCCACAAAATGGGGATAACATATAGCTCCTACTTGGGGACATGTGCTCGCTGTAGATTGTATGAGAACCACAACATCTCCTGGCAGACATGTTCCTGCAAGGAAACATCAAACTGTCAAGTGCAGGATGGACTACTCATCCTTGTTCTCATATGATCATAATCAAAACCGACTAATCTAGAAAAAGAAAATTTTGACATTTTGTCAAAAATTTCTAAGCTAAGCATGAAATCAATATGCAAGTAGAGAAAAATGAAAATGAAATTCATCTAAACTAATATGATCAATCAAGATGCAAATGCAGGGAATCAAAATGACTTACCTTATTACCTGGGGCATGGTCCCTGAAGAAGTCATGTGACCTGGATGTGAGGTTGGAGAAGAGATACATCTACCCGTAGTGGCATCTTCATCCCGTCTAAAGCTATCAGATAGTACCTTTCTTTGTCAAAATTCTTCCTGATGATGTAAGTGCCAAGCCATGAATTGTTGTCTTTTTGGTTTTATATGGGCTTTATATTTCTTTTGTCCCACATGAGCACAAGACTTCCTTCATTGAAATTTATGCAAGGTGTATTCTCATTGTATGGAAGTTCTGTGTGGACTATCTCTTTGACGTTTTCTTCATGTTTCTCCTATTCTTCTTTCATAATATTAATAGACCCTAGCTTCTTTCCATGGTATTTTGAATTCTTCTTCTTATTTGTCCATGGGAGAAACATCTCTATGGAATCTTCCTTCATGAAAGGTAAATCAGATGGATCATACTCAATAACTTGTGGAGGCATATCATAGGAGTGTTCACTGACATAATTAGGGCCCCTCAGATCCATCACGCGTGTATATTTGTTTTCCTTGTTATGTAAGATATCATATGCTCCATCACCCATGGGAATATATGCATGTGTAAGGTTCATGCTAAGGAAACCTCCAAGGGCTTAGGACCAGGTCCTCGACAAGAGCATCCCCTAGGCATCCGAAACATTGATCACCAATATGTCCATGAGGATGTTGATATGCGAAAAATATATCAAAAATACCTCAACATCTTCACACACCCCCAAGACCTCAAATCTTCTTGAATCAATACCACAAACATTTCCCTAGGGTTGGGTTGTCTTCAAACCAAGTTGTTTCATCACCTTCAATGACATGACATTTGTTGAGGCCCCTGAATCAAGCATGTAGCTATTCAAGAGGAGGCCATTCATGCCTAATGAAATATATAAAGGAGGTTTCTTGTACTTTGGATGATCTAGATACATAGTGTTCAAAATGATGGGAGGGTCCTCCTTCTCGGTTGGCACCTGTAAGACTTTCAAAAATTCCTTTTTCACAGAAGGGATCTTACACATTTCTGTCACTGGGACCATCATATTGAGTTTTCCAAACATTCTTTCAATATCTATATTTAATTGAATATCATCTGTAGGAATTGGCTTAGGAAGAAACTCACATACCGGCAGTGGAGGTGGTGGAGCCACCTTTTCTACTGATGGAAGAGGAGTATCTAGCTGCCACAGAGGGGATGGAGCATTTTTTCTTCTGGTGTAGGTTAGAATTTCCCTCCTCTTTAATTCCTTCTTATGATGATTTGTCAATTTATTTAAGGCCCAGAGTCTCCCCTCTCTTTCTCCTATTCTTTTAGCTTCATTGATTTGTTCTTGGACAACTTGTTCATTGTCGAAATTGCAATTTATGAAGTTTATATCGTTAGGATAATATTTGTCTCGTCAGGGGAACTCATCCTCCCTGTGGGGTTCTTGTCATGGGAGACACCAAGCTTCTATAACAACTGTCCCAACAAGTTTCAAAGTATGTGGGGCCTTTGCCTCTTGTTGAGGTCTTGGTTTTTGATGGGCTTCTAAATTACCTCATTTATCACTTCATTTCACTATTTTATCATCATATTTGACCATAATCCATTCCCTTCACCCTTTAAAGCATACCATCTATTTAAAATATATTGATTAGAATCATTAAAAATAAATTATGTGAGTTTATACTTTTTAATGTATTTTACATGGTTTTAACTAATTGTAGATTATAAACTTAGTGTTATGAACATATTGTTTTATATAGCTATACAATCCACCGAACAGATAAGTGTTGGCATAGGGGCAGACCCGAGGTTCACTCCAAGAGCGCACCAACAAGCCTTAGCTACTGGTCCTTTTGGCAGCACTTGCGAAGAAGCTAAGAGGGGGGTTGTAGGACAGGAATGTCTACAACCAGGGGAATATCAAGTGGATCTATCACAACAACAATACAACATTCATATATCACTTATCAGCTAGGTCTATCCTGCGCAGCTATAGATATGATCTAAAATAAGACTACAAATAACAATATAACAATGACAGAGAACCAGACATCAATCACACATATGACAAAAAATATGCATGGTTCACCTTCTCTCTAGGGCTACGTCCACAAAACTATGCTTATGATTTATTAAGGTAAAGCATATAGTTCTTATCTGTTCTCTTAGCTAGCAGATCTTCTTTCTTCTCTCTCTTTCTCTCCCCTTCCTGGACACCCAGATGTAGGACTTGACTTTTGCACACAGCTGAAGATCTCACAATACAATCCTCTCCCTCCACAACAGAGCTATAACAACAATATCATACCAGTACTCAATGAACAACCCAACCTAGGTCCTCTTGACCTTTATTTATACATTACAATCCCTCACCGAAAACCTTACGTCAAAACCTAGGTGACAAAACCCTAGATACCAAAACCCTAGGTGTCTAAAACCCTAGGTCAACTTGACCTGCTTTTTCCGGGATTTTCCAGCCTGTCTTTCCTTCTTCATCGCGCGGTGCTCCAAAGAATCCAATGATGGATTTCTCTGCTTGCTGAGTTGTCCACAATCCTTCTTCCTTGCTGATCTGTCATCCCTGATCTCCTCATCCAACGGATTTCTTTTCCACACTTCACTCCATCTTTCCTGCTCTTTTGCTCACTTCAACTTAGTGACAGTTACTGTGTCTCTCGCGAAGCTTGATTTTTACCTTTCCTTCCTTGTTCTTCGTTTCCTTTCATAACCAAGGGCCAACAGGCCCCCAACACTCACCTGTGAATCATCCCGAGGCACTTCAGATCTGATCCTCTTGTTTTACTTTGAATTTGGATTGCGTAGTGCAGCCCTTGCTTTCTGCTTTATGCCTCCTTTCCATCCTTGTGCAGACTGTCTTTTCTATGTCTAGTACCCAGTTTCAATTGCACCTAGTACCTGGACCCTTTTCCTCATGCTTTTACTGAGAGTTGTGAGGCAGCTGGTTATCATAGTACAACTTCAGCCGAATCCCATTCACCAATCCTTCCTTCCAGTCTCCCTTCAATGTCTTCAGTTGCGCAGCTCCTCCTTTTGTAACATAAGCAATCTCATATGGTCTGAGCCAATGCATTCTAAACTTCCCAGGGTGTTTGATAAACTTACTATCATACACCAGTACTAAATCACCTTGCTTGAATGTCTTCTTCTTGATGTGCTTGTCATGATAGGACTTTTATCGTTCCTTCTAAACTTGTTGATGGAATCCTACAATGAATCTATCTTCTTCCAGTTCAACTAACTATGCAAGCCTCTCACGAACAACATTGGTATCATCCATGTCTATAAATGAAACAATTCTTAGGCTTGGTACTAAGTATTCCATCAGGACAACAATTTCAATACCATAAACCAACTTGAAGGGGGTTTGCATTGTTAATTTCTTACAAGTGGTCCTATAAGCCCAAAGTACTGCTGGTACTCTTAAATCCCAGTCATCCTTGTTCACGCTGCAAATCTTTGTCAATGTTGTCTCCAAGATCTTGTTGAATGCTTCAACCATTCCATTTTCTTGTGGAAGGTAAGGTGTACTCTTCTGATGGTGGATTGCAAATTCTTCAGTCAGGGCTTCAACTGTCTTATTGATGAAGTGTGTACCTTGATCACTCATAAGGATCTTAAGGAATCCAAAGCTGGTTATTATGTCATCAAATATAAAACATGCAGCTGTAGTTGCACTACAGTCCTTGACTGCTCTGGCTTTGGCCCATCAGGTTAAGTATTTTGTCGTAGTAATAATGTAACTTTCTCTTGTGCACTTTCCTGCTTGGTTTATAGGTCCCACAAAGTCAATGGACCAATTTTCAAATGCTTGTAGGGTCATCTGCAGTGCTAATGGCATTTCATCTCTTCGGGATGGTTTTCCAATTCTTTGGCATACATCAAATGCTCTGGCATACTCTTTAGCATCTATGTGTAATGTAGGCCACCAAAGTCCAGATCGAAGAACCTTTAGCGCAATTTATTTCCCTGCGTAATGTCCTCCTACAATGCCTTCATGAGCTTCTGCGAGGATCAGTGGTCACTCTGTCTCCATCCAGATGCCTCCTTAAATAATTTTTGTCTCACAATTTGTAATGCTTGGTCTACTGAAGGAAATTCACTTTCAAACAAAAAGGTGGTTACAAAATTATGGATCATACCTTCCCAATCTGAAGTGATGAGGCACAACTCCGCTTGAAGGCACCAGTTGATAGGAATCATGTCCAACATGTTAATGAATTTGTGCACCCATTGTTCTCGAGGAATGTCACTCCAGGCCTCTTCGCAGCTTCTCACATGGTCCTTTGGGCAACTTTGACCTTTGTACCTCATGTCGCAGCTTCCTACTTGTGCTGAAAACCGCGTTGTCATCAAAGTTCGACATTGTGTCCAGTCTGTGATGTTTCCTTTGTGCATCCCCCACCATCTTGCAGGTGTGGCTTTCATGGCCTCATCCATTTCCAAAAACCTTTGTTGTGTTGGTACACTTGTCTCAAACTCTGATAATAATTTTTCTAAAGGGTTCATCCCATCAAATGTGGGTAAGTTACTCACTATTGTGCCGATCCAATGAACCTCTCTGGTTAGTCTAGCACATATTCTGGTAGAGACTTCATACATTTGGTTTTGCCAGTTCTCCAACGCTTCTTCTGATTTTGATGAACATGTGTTGTTGCTTCACCAACTCAGATTCCCATCGGTTGTAGGATTGATATAATCCTACTGTCTGGCTATTAGTTTGTAGATGTTTTCCAGTTCGTACGCATGGTCTTCTTCTCTGATAGGCTATGTTTATCAAGGACCCTCATATGGATATAAATGTGCAATGAACCTAAGTCCATCTCTTTCAAATGTCATACGCCTCTTCTTTAGATCAACAATAGTAGAATTGTTGAAGTCCCAATCAATTCCTAATAATGCAGGATAAGGGCAGTTGTCATCAACAATTTCAATTACTTCAAAATCTACAAAGGTTATAACTCCATCGATGTCCACAAGGAAATGCTCCAATCGTCCAAATGGGCTGACAACTTGTTGATTAGCCATTCTAAGCTTGATAGGGGAATAGATCAACTTCGGTTTTCCCATCAATTCCCAGGTTTTCTTCGTCATGACATTTACCTGCGACCCTAAGTCGAGGACCACATATTCTATATCATATTCTCCTATTTGAGCATTCAGGTGTAATTCTTTATTTGTCCTTCTCCTTTTCCCAATTGGTGCATTTCCCTATTCAGTAAGGAGTCTATCTTTCCTAGCTCATACTTCTTGATTAAATCTTGTAATTCTTGTACAACGCTTTTATCTTGAATCAACTTAACACAAGTGTACGGAAATTCCATGATTTTGCTTACCTCTTTTCCTTCTATTGGAGATGCAGATTGATCAAACACCTAAGGCATGCCATATTCTTTGATTTCTAGTTGTTTCTTTGATGAAGACCCTTGATCTCCTTTGAACTCTTTTCTTGCCTCCTCAAATATATGTCTTTCTTTATTAGCATCGAATGTTGGGTTCTTCTCTGTATCTTTCCTGACTCTATGGTCGTATGTTGTCTTTCCTTGGGCTGCTATGTTTTCTCCTGTAGTAGTTCCTCCTCAAGTGATAACAACGACTCTATGGTCTGCTCCGCGAGGTTCATCATATATCAGTTGCACTTGTGGGTTTTGCGGAGGTATTCATCTTTCTTGAATCTTAGCTAGTAGAAAATGGTAGTCCTTGATGACATGCTCGAAGGAATTGCAATAACTGCATGTTGTGCAAGGGTTCTGGCAGTCCCTCACTAAATGTCCTGGCTGCGCATAGTTGTAACAAATTATTTTTCCTCATCCTCGACCCATACCTCCTCCTCGTCTTCTTCCTCTGTATTTACTACGAGTATTGAAACTTCCTCTTCCTGGAGAATTATACTGTGCATTGTTTCCTTCTTGGTGTACTTCACCTTGGATCTTGTATATGTCTCTTGATCTTTCATGCATTAGGTCAAAAGCCCTACAATATCTATCATCGTGACCTATGGAATTACATAATGTGCAGTACAATTTTTTGGGTGTCTGGACATACTTCTGCATATAATATCACTCACCAAGGCAATGTCAGTTTCTGCATACTTCACACCAGGGCAGGTTAACTTGCTTCAAGGGGCTCAGTGCTCCTGAGGCCAAATATTCATGAAACATGGGACAATGTTATTTATCATGACCTTCGGATCTGCATCTTACACACCATATATCTTCTCTTTTGTCCTTCCCCTTGTCCTTTTTCATATCCTCAACCTGTAGAGACAAACTAGTCAGCTGGCTCAATATCTGGCTCATGCCTGAGGTAGATTCTCCCATAGGTATTGATTCAAGCTTCATGGCGATCTCCAAAGATTTTGCCTATGATGAAATATTCTGCTGCATCAGGGGAACTCTGATGTGTGGTAAAAGAGCAGTGATGAACCATTCTTTGTTCTGCTCATCTGGGATCTTAAAAGTCAATCGGCCTGTTAGGGTCTTGAATCTCTGATCGAACTCCCAAACAGGTTCAACTACCTTTTGTTTGATCTCCTTCAGCTCAGTAATACACTGTGACTCTGACTTAGGTTTTTTAAACTCTGCAACCAACATGCTCTTGATCTCATTTAGTAGCTTAGGCTGCGCAAGTCCTTGGACAAGCTTCATGTACCAGATCAACGCATGATCCCTCAACGTAGTGATAAAATGGTTTCTTTTAACGGATTAATCGGTAATAATTTTAATTTTCCATACAACCTCACACAGGAACCAGTGTTGATCAGGATCTTCATATCCATCTCCTTTAAAGATAGGGAGCCTCATCTCGTTTGCCATAGAGCTGCCTAGGTTTCCTGTATGAGTAGATGTTGAACTGCTAGTAATAGTAGTCTATGAACTCTGGTGATTCAGAATATTCTAATTACTTAGCGTTTCTTAAATAACAGAAGGATTGATATTACTTACTTCAGTGGTCTGCGCGGTTCCTGATGTTTCTGGCTCGTTCTAGAAAATTTCTTCAGCTTCCTCTTCCTCTGCTCTGGTGGGTTCTGAATGTTCTTCATTTGTCATATCTGCCTCTTCTCCACTGTAGAAACCCTCATCTCCATAGTTTTTCTTGAATAGGTTCTCAATGTGAACCCCTTGAAATACTTTCCCACTGCGCATATGTCCAGCTTCTGTGTCACTGTCGCTGTCCAAATTCTTGAACATTAGCCTTTTCAGATCCAACCAATCCACTATATCTTCAAGACGTTCTTTTCATACAACATCTTGATTATTAGCTTCAGAAATTGTAAAAATTGTCCTCTGGGTCCTTTGAAGAAGTATTTCTCGGCCTGGCTATATGATTATGTTCTGTCAACAACAAATTTGGTGATATACCCTCCAATGGTACTATCGAACCAGTGATCTACAACCCTTGATACAACATTGACGACTCTCTTAACCTTCTTAATCAAATCTGATGTCCAAACCACATGAGGTATAGATCTGATCTCGAACTGGGTATCGACTAACCTAGATAACCACTCGTATAGCTCTTGATGGATTCCTCCAAAGAAGATCTCGTGAATATCGATGAATATGTGTCTCTACATCCAACCTTCAGTACTTAGCTTAGGGTTCTTGTTTTGGGCTTCAACGAAGTCCCTCTCTTGATCCTCTATCCACTTCTGAATCTTTGTCTTCTATGGGAACCACCTTGAAATTCCCTTACACAAATTCCTGTCCCGGCAACAGAACCATTTTTTGGCACAGGGGCAGACCCGAGGTTCACTCCAAGAGTGCACCAACAAGCCCTAGCTACTGGCCCTTTTGGCAGCACCTGGGAAGCAGATGCAGTCTCACCCGAAGCAGCTAAGAGGGGGGTTGTGGGACAAGAATGTCTACAACCAGGGGAATATCAAGTGGATCTATCACAACAACAATACACCATTCATATATCACTTATCAGCTAGGTCTATCCTGCACAACTATAGATCTGATCTAACATAAGATTGTAAATAACAATATAACAATGACAAAGATCCAGGCATCAATCACACATACAACACAAAATATACATAGTTCACCCTCTCTCTAGGGATACGTCCATAGAACTATGCTTATGATTTATTAAGGTAAAGCATACAATTCTTATCTACGCTCTTAGCTAGCAGATCTTCTTTCTTCTCTCTCTTTCTCTCCCCTTCCTGCGCACCCAGCTATAGGACTTGACCTTCGCACACAGCTGAAGATCTCACAATACAATCCTCTCCCTCCACAACAGAGCTATAACAAAAATATCATACCAATACTCAATGACCAACCCAACCCAGGTCCTCTTGAACTTTATTTATACATTACAATCCCTCACCGACAACCTTAGGTCGAAACCTAGGTGCCAAAACCCTAGGTGTCTAAAACCCTAGGTCAACTTGACATGCTTTTTTCAGGCTTCGCCAGCATGTCTTTCCTTCTTCATCACGCAGTGCTCTAAAGCATCCAATGATGTATTTATCTGCTTGTTGAGTTGTCCACGATCCTTCTTCTTTGCTAATCTATCATCCATGATCTCCTTGTCCAACGGATTGCTTTTTCGCACTTCGCTCCATCTTTCCTGCTCTTTTGCTCACTTCGACTCAGTGACAGTTACTGTGTCTCCTGTGAAGCTCTCTTTTTACTTTTCCTTCCATAACCAAGGGCCAACAATAAGCAATGGATATCATGGGGGATGTATTAACTATATACATTATTAAAATATTTGCATCATTGAAATATCAATTTAATAATATTTGTTCTTTTTGATAGGTGGAGGATTGTACAAATAAAAATGAAGGGAGATTGTTCCATCCAACAGATTTTGTTTTTCATAACTGAATGCAAGCTTCGTTGAAGTATTTAATCACAATCAATTCACATTTGAGATTTCAATTCTCATTCCAGCACCCATTCCCATCTGAAAGCAAAGATTGTGAAAGTGCCACATCTTATAGTAAGAATTAAGAGATATTGTTGCAACACATTTAATTAAGAGAACAAAATGCAGTTCATAATTTCTGTCATGCCCTTTTCCAGGTAGTGAACTTCGAGCTGAATATTTTAGAAAATGAAGCTGAATCAGAGAAATACGACACATGGTTTTTGTGCATAATATTCCTAATTAGGTCCCATGTGGATTGTTTCCTGAAATTATAAACGGATTTAGAGCCATATCAAAATTAAATATCAAACAGATCCGGACCTCCGTATGGACCTTCATCCGGTCCTCATTACAAAACTTAGAGCACAACATATTTGGCCATTAGCATACCTGTGGGTGTTTTCGGGAAAAACTAGAACATGGGTATTTTACCCATTATCGTCCTCCTTCTATGTCTCCCATTGTATTTCGATTTAGACAGTTGACACTAGCTCTTATATTCGAGCTACGATTTTAAGAACTCATAGTCTATTAAAAGCATAGCTAAATGACTTTCTGGTTTTGAGAGAGAGTAGACCCTTTCAGTGGTCGACCTCTCAGACTCTATATATACTTGAGCTTGTTAGCATGATGGGACTAACCCAGGAAAAAAAATCATGAACTCTGTGTAAACTTGGCTCTGTTATTCATTTTAATGCATATTTATAAATCAAGCTGAAGTTGTGATCAATTCATGAGCTAGAGTACCACAACTGCTTGGGGGGGGCACTAATAGTCTGTGTGTCTTGTTCCTTTGTCTATTTGGACTTATAACCTCTCTTTTCCAGGAACTATTCTAATTTCTCTTTACAATCATTTCCTCATAATTATTTTGTATATTTCATTTCCTTATATTTATTCTAACTTATCTTTTACTGTTCTAATCTCTTTTTACAATCATCTCCATTGTGTATTTCAGTTGTATTAATCGCTTTTTCTAATTATAATATCACTGTAATTATTCACTTGAATTACTTACACCATGTTGTAAATAAAAATCATCTTTGTAAATGGATCACTAAGAACTGTGTATATTTATCAAGAAGTTGTGCATGACTAGCCAGGATAGATTAAACTAACCCCTGCAAGACAGTATAATCATTATATTTTTGTCTGAAGTATTTCTAGTTTAAAGTACAGTAGCATAAGTATTTCTGATTAAGAACAATAGCATAATTTGATTGAAGTATTTCTTGTTTCAGTACAATAGTGTAATTTCTGATTTTGAGAATAGTTCATAGGTTTAATTAATTACAAGAACATGTTTTTCATATTTCTTCAATGGAAAAGTTCTCAGTATATTGTTTGTTTCTAATTTGAATTAAGTAAATGAATCATAGAGTTAGATTTCAATGTTTCTAATTTTTTGAGGAAATCAATGTTCTAATTGAATTAAGTAAATGAATCACGGAGTTAGATTTTCAAGTAAAAAGAGTAATTAGAATAGTAATCTTTCATGCCTAGTCTCATGTTTTTCATAATAGATTCTTGCACTAGTTTTCTCACAAATTTAAATTTTCCAACAGATTTAAATCACCAATGGATAGATTAATGACCTAATTCGTGAGATATGGTCACTCCGTGTCGGGTTTCTTCCCTAGGTGAATTTTTTTTCTAGTTTGTTTAATATCGTGTTGTTGATTAGATTAGATTGCTAGATTAGAGCTATAGACTTGCACATACAATGCTATAACCTCAAATCTTATGAGCCTCGAGTTGAAAATTTAATGTCGAAATAGATAGCATATAATTCTCTTGACATTTTTGGTGTCGTTTACGAGGAGGTGCTAAATGGATTAGAAATTAGGTAGGTAGGTTGCGTTGAATTACACAAGAAGGGGGAGGGGAAAGTTTAAGATGAGAGGTAAGAACCTGCACATCCATTTTAATGGATTGCTCCAAAGCCTTGTTGTTCCCTTTCTGCAAGAGTGTTTACTTTTTCTTCAAGTTTATTTACTTTTCTTAGTGTGTTTACTTTCCTGCAAGCGTGCTTTCTTTCCTGCAATTGTGTTTTATATTTCAAGGGATAACTCTTGTGAACAGATAAGTCGGTGACAACAAGATCTAAAGTAGCATGAGGAGTTCAAGTTTCCATTAAGTAGTGTTCTTTAATATTTTCAATTAATTTCATTTCATTTTTTAGTCAATAGCGTTAATTTTTAGTTATTATTTCATTGGGTGTTGCAAGAACCCAAGATACTCACCCATGTGTTTGAAAACACTCATCAACAGACAAAATGAATGCAAAGATGATAATCTTGGAAGAACTCTCTCAAATCCTGGCAATAGTCGAGATTTCTCTTTCTCAGGAAAAACGTATTTTGGCACTAGCCAAAAATTTATCTACCTCTCCGGAAATACTAGAAGGATCAAAGTTCCTTGAGTTACAAAAAAATTATCCTTGCCAATCTGCGAAGGAAGCTGAAAACCTAGAGACTACATCAGATAGAGAGTGATCATTAAGATCTGAGGTTGAGGAGTTCTCAACATGCATATCAACATATCCTTCATGTACTAAAGAAATTAATCATCCAGAAAAGGAGGATATGTGTAGAGATTACATTGAAAATTGGTTCCAAGAGGTAATCAGGCCACAATGCCATTTTCTTCTTCAACGCTTCTTGCTGCCAAATAAAATAGGTCGGTTGATTCCTCATATCCAGGAAATCATTGAGGTAATTGTTTCGCATGTGGATATGGGCAAGTTTCTCATTCTACTATGCACATGGTTACATTGGAAAAGTTCTTACACTTGAATAAAGAGTTTTCTTTCTTTGTAGGTAAAGTAGGATAATATTTACCTAAATAAAAAGTTGCATGTGATTAGTTAGCTTTTCATGCAACTTCACTTTTTGTTTTCTTTTCAAATAAAAGAACTAAGAAGAAGAAGATATTAAATGATTTCAAACCAAAACAACTTGAAACTTTGTTTTTCTTATTCCATACATAATTCAGACTACTCATCATAACAGTTGCTCAAGACCAAACTTTAATGCATTATGGGGATTTACTTAAATTTTAAAGGTCTACATAGTAATGCCTATAGGTAACTTGTACATCCTCAATTCATATCAGAGCTTGTTATTCAAACATCCTTATCAAATAGTAGTAGGAGAGTGGATGCCACTCCTACTTGTGAGGGAACCCTACTATAATTATATATGAAGAAGATAGACTTAGGGACTAGAGACATCATTAAGTCATTCTCTCATGGCCTCATCCACTACACATTAATTAAGTTTGACCATGATATGCCTTTGGACTAATATAAATGCATAAGTCTATTTTTCATGCGAACAATATTTTATGGGAAATTTATAGACCCATATACTATCCCATTCCATGAAAAGTTTTTCAGATTTTCCTCCCCATATCATTACAGAAGCAATACATACATACAAATCTTAATGGTGGTGGTAATGGCTATAATATGGGTGTAAGAGGATAACCAACTAGGATATTGAACATGTCTATTGGCAGTGGGTACAAGCCTATGGGATGACTAGGAAAACCCATCAGGGTACTGAATAGTCTCACTGGCAATGGGGCATTCTGCATGGAGAGGATATTTCTTAGATATCAAATTTACCCCATTGGGGTACATAACAGGCTTGCTGGCAATGGGTTCTGAATTTGATGTCTTTTACTCTACCTAATCTATATTTGTCTGTATGAATGATATACTTTTGTAAATCCTTAATAATAATCATGCATGTTTGAACAAAAGGGCTAAATAAATCTCATCTAATTGCCATTTGAGAATGTCTGTAAGATAATCTTAAGACCCTGACATTTAATTCATACTATACCTAGGATGTCACTATCCTAGAGGTGGGACCCATAAGTGTAGGAGTGTAATGAACTCATATGCAAACTTTATCCATATTACCTGAATGACAATAAGCCTTTGAGAAAGTAAGCAGGGATGACTAGTTTCCTATGGATTTTACAGATCATCTATACCTTCATGTTTTCTATCTACGGACTTGAGGAAAATCCCCTATTATAACTTATATGGTCTTCACAAGCATAAAATGTTACCAATTGATGAAACTGTATATATTGAGGAACGTGAATTATTATGATGTTGTTTTGGTCCTATCACAACATGACATTAATATTTTTCCGAAAAACTATTGTTAACAATACTTGGGCGTCAAAATGAACAAATGAAAAAATTCAATTAATTCATGGCATGAGAACATGCCATATCTTCGCTCTGGGGAATGATGGGCTCCTAAAATACCTCATTTCTTTCACTTCATTTCACTATTTTATCATCATATTTGACCATAATCCATTCCCTTCACACTTTAAAGCATACCATTTGTTTATAATATATATTGATTAGAAGCATTAAAAATAAATGATGTGTGTTTATACTTTTTAATGTATTTTACATGGTTTTAACTAATTTGTAGATGATAAACTTAGTGTTATGAACAACTTGTTTTATATAGCTATACAAACCAATGAACAGATAAGCAATGTATATCATGGGGGATGCATTCACTATATACATTATTAAAACATTTGCATCATTGAAATATAAATTTAATACTATTTGTTCTTTTTGATAGGTGGACGATTATGCAAACAAAAATGAAGGGAGATTGTTCCATCCAACAGATTGTGTTTTTTAGAACTGAATGCAAGATTCGTTGAAGTATTTAATCACAATCAACTCAGATTTGAGATTCCAATGCTCATTCTGTCACTTGTTCTAGTCTAAAAACAAAGGCTATGAAAGTGCCACATCTTATAGTAAGAATTAAGAGATATTGTTGAAGCACATTTAATTAAGAGAACAAATTACAGTTCATAATTTCTGTCACGCACTTTTCCAGTTAGTGGACTTCGAGCTAAATTTTTTAGAAAATGAAGCTGAATCAAAGAAATACGGCACATGGGTTTTCTGCATAATATGCCTAATTAGGTCCCATGCGAGCCGTTTCCTGAAATTATACACAGATTGAGAGCCATATCAAAATTAAATATCAGACATATGCGGACCTCCATATGGACCTTCATCCAGACCTTCATTCGGTCCTAATTACGAAACTCAGAGTGCAACATATTTGGCCATTAGCATACTTGTGGGTGTTTTCAAGAAAAATCAGAACATGGGTTTTTTACCCATTATCGTCCTCCTTCTATGGCTCCCATTCTATTTCGATTTAGACAGTTGACACTAGCTCCTATATTCAAGCTATGATTTTAAGAACTAATAGTTTATTAATAACATAGCTAAATGAATTTCTGGTTTTGAGAGAGAGTCAACCCTTTCAATGATCGACCTCTCAGACTCTATATATACTTGAGCTCGTTAGCATGATGGGACTGAACCAGGAAAACAATTCATGAACTTTATGTAAACTTGGCTTTGTTATTAA
>SNQJ01S0023296.1:21498-54706 GCA_010110895.2 Picea sitchensis | reverse complement strand
TTGTTTTATATAGCTATACAATCCACCCAACAACTAAGCAATGGATATCATGGTGATGCATTCACTATATACATTATTAAAATGTTTGCATCATTGAAATATCAATTTAATAATCTTTGTTCTTTTTGATAGGTGGACGATTGTACAAACAAAAATGAAGGGAGATTGTTCCATCCAACGGATCATGTTTTTCAAAACTGAATGCAAGCTTCATTGGAGTATTTAATCACAATCAACTCAGATTTGAGATTCCAGCACCCATTCTGGTACTACCATGAATGAATATTCCAGCACTTGCTACGGCACTCGGAGCGCAACAAAATCGTTGGTTAGCATATTTTCGGGCCTTTTTGAGCAATTACAAAACATGGGTTTCTTTCACATTAGAACCCTCTTGCTATGGGTCCTATTGCATTTCAGTTTAGACAGTTAAACTAGCCCCTAGATTTGCGTCCATGGACACTCTAGTTGTTGTAACAAAGTTGCATGTAATTAACGATTTTACTATTTTGAGTGTCGACCCTTTCAATGATCAACACTCTCGGCTATGATGTAAGCCGATATATATATGGCTAGTCAAAACACCGAGGATAGATACTCTGCTAAAAACACTTGATATTGTCATTGTTGTTGTGAACTCGTAATTCTAATACAATATGTTTCTGGTTCGATGCATTCCTAGCTTGTGATTATTCTGTGAATTAAAAAAACACCACAGCTACTTGGGGGGGGCATCAGTAGCCTGTGTGCTTCGTTGTGTTGTGTTGTGTGTTCATTTCCGTATTTTTCACTTGCAAATAAGCTACCCTGTTTACCTGTTGTTTTAAATTCTCAGTCTGTAGATTGTTTATGAAACGAATCATGCATATATATATGTTGCTAAACTATTGTTTTTAAGTTGCTAACATTGTCATTTTAAATTCTCAGTTTGTAGATTGTTGGTGAAACTAATCGAATTTTGCATATCTGTATTATGTCAAATCTTTGTTTGTAAGTTAGTTGTAGATTGTTCTTATGTATGCAATTCCTTTGATTCCTTTGCTTTGCTAGAATGTTATGTGATTGAGCATTACACTGTAAAAATTTCCATTGTAAAATTTATTTGATAATTGGCTTGAAGACTTGAGATTGGTTAAAAGTATGTTTTATGGAACATTTATGTTTTTTTTCAATGGTGAAGTTCTTAGTAAATAGTAAATTTTGTATTTTGTATTGTAAATGTTGTCACTGTTAATATATTTTATTTTGTTGCATGCAAGGGATGGATTTTCAATATAGGAATAATTAGTTTTAAATTTGTTTGCTTTAAGATAGTTTAGTTTACTTTAGCTTAGTTTTACTTCCCGCACTTTGAATTCCCGTACTTCAATTTCTTGTGCTTTAATTTTTGTATAGCTTCAATTACCAATGGATAGATTTAAGGCTTAACTTGTAAGATATGGCCTCCCCATAATGGGCTTCTTCCCTAGGTATTGAGCTATCTCCATTTGTTTGTTTTGTTTATTGCATTTAAATGTATTGTCGGCTTTAGATTAGGTTAGAGTGGGCTTCAATCCTGCACATACACTGCCGGTACCTCTAAGCTTACGAGCCTTGGCTTGACAATTTAATGTCGAAATAGATAGTATATATTTCACTCGACACTCATCAAAATAGATTTGAACATTTAGAAAGCCTACAATGAGCCTATGTTTGAAAGTTACAATTATCTTATTGTATTTTTAGTGCTTTAACAAAAATAAAAGCACACCATTTACATTATGTAACTAATGCAATTTTTGTATTTTTAGTGCTTTAACAAAAATAAAAGCACACCATTTGCATTATGTAACTAATGCAAATTAGAAAACAGAACTACAACATAAAAGAAACAATGGAACACAATTTTTACTTGGGAAACCTAATGTGGAAAAACCTAAAAAGAATTGAAGCATTACACATTTGGTATAATGGAGACTACAATATAGTTTACAAAGGTGTCCATAGCTGCAAAGCTATGAGACATTCTGCTTACAAATTGTTTCCAATTCGAAATCACCCCCATTGTCCACCTTATCCATGGCACTATCATTAATATTCACATTCGTATTTGCAAGCAGTAGTTGTTTTCGTGGTGCTCCTCCTCCTTTAAGGGCAGGACTGATCTTCTTCTTACACTTCTCAGAGTTGAGGTTGAGATTGACGTGGGTGGTTGAGGTTGAGATTGACGTGGGTGTCATTGTTGTTGTTGGTTAAAGGAGGAGGAGGTGGTGGTTGAAGGTCAAGTATGGGCTGCAGAAACGAATCATTTTCTTCTCCTGATTCCAGAGCAACTCTACCAATCCTGCTGTCATTCCCATTCCCATTCCCGCTCCCAATCCCAATGCTTAGAATATCCACCTGGCACCACCCACCACCATGGATGATAAGGGATATCAGAAAACAAATACATTCACACACATGTGCAATTGGAAATGATTTGTTCTAGTTTGGACTGGAGGGCAGTTGAGATAAAAAGCAATTAATTACACCAACGGTTGCTATCTCTGGCACTTGCTTTTGATTTACAAACAGATCAGATTAGATCGTACATGATCTATGGACGTGGACCAATACAATATTGTCTTTTTCTTCTATTTGTTTTCCGTGACCTTTTGTTTTTTGCATGTCATGTAGTTATAACGACCATTACTACAATTAAAATGCAATTTGTTTCTCCCTTTTTTAGTTGTTAATAGAGAACAGGAGTGGCTTAATCATTCTTAGAGCTGCGATTGAGCTATAAATATAATACTAGTTTGTCATGGCCCTGTACAAAAATGCACACCTTTGTGTTTATAATCTTATTAATTGTTTTGAGTACAATATAGTTCTTGGGATCTCAGCTTGCAATCTGCGGGGATGCTGATCCATAATTTTTCAGGATTCGATACAAAAAAGGAGTGCTAAATCACTCAGAGTTCTCAACCTGAATCTAGGAATTTTCTTGTGCAGTTTTATTAGAGTTCCACATAGCAATTCATGAATCAGCCAATCACAATTAAAAATACATAAGAGGTTCTTACCCACATTTCTCGGCACTGCTATAAGAATTTTGGGGATGCAGTCACAAACTGATGCAACTATGGGCCTGCCCAACAAGTCATCAGTCTTCTTGCAATATACCCAGCCTTCTTAGGCATTTCTGATGTATAATACTTGCGCACCTGCAACATTTATTGCTATTTAGCATTTGGGGGGCGCAAGAAAAACCAATCTGACGCTGAGATAATCACAATGTTATCATAAGACAATAAATTCACAAATTTAATAAGAACAAATGCACTATCTTCTCAGCATTAAAAGAAAATATACTGTTACTATTTTATGATTGACAATATCAAGAGATAATTAGAGAGAAGAAAAGAAGATCTGCGTTCACACCAGAAACACCTTATTTTTATTGAACTAGAGGAAATGCTCTTGAGATAAAAAAGACTCCAGCATATATTAACACCAAAACACGAAGATACAAATTACTTTAATATTCCTATATATTGGTCAGTGGGAGATACAGAATGGTTGTCTAATGCAGCAGCTAATCTGCCTCCGCCTTCTTTCAAGCTCTGTCTGCTTTTAAAACTTCGAAGCTGTTTTAGAACTGTCGTTCTTTCGCTGTTCAGTAGTTAGGGCTGCAGGTGCCAATGTCATATTTTCAGTTATTTTCCCCAATCCTTTATGGATTAGACCTCGCCAACTTTA
Organism: Picea sitchensis; assembly: GCA_010110895.2. Taxonomy (NCBI): domain Eukaryota; kingdom Viridiplantae; phylum Streptophyta; class Pinopsida; order Pinales; family Pinaceae; genus Picea; species Picea sitchensis. The sequence goes on along the minus strand of SNQJ01S0023296.1, from coordinate 50,986 downwards.
AGGTTTTTGGTCCCACAAAAACTCAATAATTTGAAGGAATCGATCTTGGTAAGCTCTGTCTCTTGGCTTTTGGTTTTCAGCTCCTGGCTCTCAACTCTTGCTCTTGGCTTTCGACTTAGGCTCTGGTTTTTGGCTCTCAGATCCAGCTCTATCTCCTAGCCTCAGCTCTTCGCTCCGGCTCCAGCTCCAGCTCTTGGCTCTTCTTATACCTACTGGAGGTCGTTACCATACATGCCTTTTTCTCTCAGATAATTGTGAAACCACTCTGATTAAATTTAGGCCAAATTGCTTCATCCAATTTACTGCATCAAGTTCAAATTTCTATAATTTGATTGCAGGTTGCAGGTGGAAGCTTCTATGTTCCATAAGGTCACACTTTGGATTGGAAAATATTACAGGGTAAGTGGATCTCAGGTTACTATTTGAGGGAGAGTTGTGATAACAAAAATAGCTATCTAATATAGATCATAGATGGGCTCCTATACCTAGTCTAGTTGCAATAGTGTCGTGACTCAAATTTCCAGTGCCGTGATTAGGCAGTTGTGTGTACTGCCAACTTCTGTCAAATATCTACGACTTCGTCTAATGCCTACAACGTAACAATGCATATGAGACTCATATGCTCCAGCAGGTGGCATTTCCGAATTTCCAGAATTTCTTTTTGTTAAGACCTTATTCCAGATTTGGTTAATAAAGACTATAATAATTTCTCTGTTAGTAAATTCAGCATTGGTTTTTTCTAATCATTGACCATGGTGCATCCTTGGGAACCCATAGTTTGCCTTTGCCTTTTTAAATAACCTTCAAATTCAGCTTTGAGAACTAAAGCTGTCAGAGTCAACAAGAACCAAATTTACTCCTGCCCTGGAAGGTTGACTTTACAACTAAATCTAAAGCTTATTCACCATCACCAAAAATCCACACAAGAACACAGTCCATCCTTGAAATGGTGGAAACGGTTTGCATCCCTCACAATAATTTCGCGATCTACAATCTTGGAGATGAACTTGGTAGCAGAATGACAGTCACCGCATACTCGAAGATTCTTGGTTATCCGTATTGTTGTTCCAGGGGAAGTATTCATAAGCCCAAATGCAATAGCCAGCTTCTCACTATGGTGGCCAAGAATACTTTCCTTCTGTTCCTCTTCCACATCATGCAGTGCAAAGTCTATATCAGGAACATAGCCCGCATCCATCATCTTCCCAAACAATTTCTCCAACATGTCGTATATTTTTTCTGATTGTGGGTGTGATTTGTCCCCCACAAGGAAAGCATACACCTTACCATTAACCTCAATCCAACTGCTTCCCGGCATCTTTTGAACCCCTTGGTCTTTCATAATTTTTCGCACCCTTTTTACATCATCCCACCTGCTACATGCAGCATATATGTTTGAAAGCAGCACATAATATGAGGCATTTTTAGAGTCCAATTCAAACAGGCATTTTGCCACACGTTCCCCTAGATCCACATTGCTATGGGTTCTACAGGCAGCAAGCAAACACCCCCACACAGAAGCTTCAGGTTTTATTGGCATATTGTTAATAAATTGCTCAGCCTCATCCAATCGCCCTGCTCGACCAAGAAGGTCAACCATACAGCAATAGTGTTCCACTCTGGGTATGATGTGATAATCTCGACTCATGCTATCAAAAATTTGCCAGCCATGATCCACTAGACCAGCATGGCAACATGCAGAGAGAACACCAATAAAGGTGATATGGTTTGGCTTCATCTTGGACTGTTGCATTTGTTCAAAGATTTGCAGGGCCTCCTCCCCACATCCATGTGTGGCATATCCTACAACCATCGTAGTCCATGAGACTGTGCTTTTCCTAGGCATTTTGTCAAACCCCTTGCGTGCATCCTTTATGTTCCCACATTTGGTATACATGTCTACAAGAGCATTCCCCACAAATATTTCAGACTGAAATCCACTTCTAATTATTTCTGCATGAACCCCCTTGCCATGTTCCAGGGCTGCCAAGTAGGCACAAGAGGGAAGAACACTAGCGAAGGTGACTGAGTTTGGTTTCACCACTGTTAGCTGCATTTGTTGAAATAGCTTTAGAGACTCATTAAAATAACCTCCTTGTGCAAATCCTGCAACCATAGCATTCCAAGAGACCACATTGCGCTCAGTCATATTCTGAAAGAGTTTCAATGCCTCATCAATGTATCCATTCTGTGCATATCCTGTGATCATCGAATTAGATGATACCAATATCTCCAGTGAGTTTCAATGCCTCATCAATGTATCCATTCTGTGCATATCCTGTGATCATCGAATTAGATGATACCATGTCCTGCTCTGGTAGTTTCTGAAATAGCTTTTCAGCCTCATCAATATACCCATTCTGTGCAAATCCTGCAAATCGCATTCCATGAGACAAGGTTTTGTTCAGGCATTTTCTGAAAGAGCTCCAGGGCATCATCAACCAGCCCATTCTGTGCATATCCTGAAATCATCGTATCTCTACAACACCATATCCCGTACAGACATTCTGTCAAACAAATTGCGAGCATTATGTACCCTTACATTTAACATACATGTCTACAAGTGCACTTCCCACAAATACATCAGACTCAAATCCATTTCTAATTATGTCTGCATGGACTTCCTTTCCATGTCCAATAGCTTCCAAGTTAGCAGAAGCAGGGAGAACACTGGCAAACGTGAACTGATCAGGTTGAATGCCTACCTGCTGCATTTGATTAAATAGCATTAAGGCCTCCTCATCATGCCCATGCCTCGAGAAAGCTGCAATCATCACAGTCCAGGAAACTACATTTCTCTCAGGCATCTTCTCAAAAAGCTTGAAGGCCTCACCAGCAGGGCCTTCCTCTGCATAGCCTGCAATCATGGCATTCCATGATATCAAATCTCGGTCTGGCATTCTGTCAAACACTTTGCGTGCATAGTCCACACAACCACATTTAACATACATATCGATGAGTGCATTACCTACAAAGTTATCAGACTCGAACCCACTTCGAATTATGTTTCCATGGACTTCCCTGCCGTTTTCCAGAGCTCCCAAATCTCCGCATGCAGGGAGAAAGCTAGAAAATGTGAAGTGATTGGGTTTGATGCCCGCTCGAAGCATTTGATAAAATACTCGCAAAGCCTCCTCATTATGGGCTCGGCTCGCATAAGCTGTAATCATGGCAGTCCAAGAAACCACATTCGTTTCGGCCATTTCATTCAAGAGCCGGCGCGCAGAGACAAGGCTCCCATACTTGGTATACATTACAACAAGCTTGGTGCCCAAAAATGTCCGTGGCTTGAAGCCTGTTTCAATCATGTGGGCGTGCACTATTTGGCTTTCCATCAATGTTGCTTTGTTTTTCTTGTCAACACAGGCCTGAACAAGACTACAATAGGCAGAACTGTCTGGCAGAATGCCCTGAAAATCCATAACCTGCAATCTATAGAGTGCCTCCTTCAATCGCCCCTGCTTACAAAATGTTTCCAATTCCAAATCATCCCTATTGTCCACCACATCAATGGCACTACCACTACTAATTTTTTTGGCATTTGCATACACATTGGTACTCACAACTAACAGTTGTGGTGGTCTAAGGTCAAGTAAGGGCTGCAGAAATGAAGGCATTTTCTTGTTATTCTGATTCCACAGCGACTCTGCCAATGCTACAGTCGTTCCTGTTCCCATTCCCATTCCCGTTGCTTAGAATATCCACCACCCACCACCATGGATGGTAATAGATGTCTTTCAGATAAATACATTCATACACCTGTGCAATTGGAAATAATTTAGTCCGGTTCGAATTGGATGATCGGACCACTGAGAAGAGAATGAATGAATTATGTCACTTATTGATGTTCAAGTTCTTTGGCTCTGTATTTATCTACCTGTGGCGTTGTTTCGGGGTCTCTAGGTTCATATCACCTGCCTATCAAAACCTACAGTAGGTGTGTTTCAGCGGTCAGGGTGTTCTGGGTTCTCAAAGGTTGATTGTTTTTTATTCCCCGACCTCGACAGCATCTCTCTGCTCATCCCAGTGTGCTCTCACGTTGTTCCCTTGCTTACATTTTCGTCATTATAATTGAGTTCAAGGGGCGTTCCTTGCCTTTTGTTGTTCTCTTGCACGCTTTCCTTGCTTAGGGTTTTGTTGTAGTATCTTGGTTCTTCTAGTCACTCTTGTTCTTTGTAGTTGGGTATGTCAAGTTAGTTCACGTTGCCTTTCTCCTTTACTCTTTGTCTAAGTATAGTTGTGGAAGACTTATTGTTGTTTAGCTTTATTGTTTTTGTTATGTTGGATGTTTTTTCCTTTTATTTTTAATGGGTAACATGGCGATTCAATCGTCAATTTCCAATAGAGTGATTGGTTTTGAGGGGTTCAAGTTTGAAACCCACTGTTATCAGGAAGAGACACCAAAAAATCTAGCCATGATAAGGTTTGGTGTGGCCCGGGCACGATGCGATCCCCAAGAAACTTTGATGGCTTAGATGTTGCTGGGTCATAGTTTCTCGGCCACATGCTAGACCCGCACGTCACGGACACGCTAGAAAACAAAAAAAAACATGGCAATTCAACCTCATGGTTCTAATCTTGGTATTTTAAACATGTTTCTCCTCTTTTTCTCTCGCATTTGCCTATTTTTTTGCTTTCCTCATTCTCATCACAATGCTTCTCAATCTCCTTGATGTGGCTTGAAGCTATTTTTCTATGGTGTTCCATAGAGGTGGTAAGATAGGTGATCCTCTTTCTGGTTGGTAACATGGATTGATTGTTTATTTTCATAGGTCTAGAAGGTTGTGGGGGGTTCCTTAGTGATTGATTCCTAAATTGTGTTGCATATTCCAATTGTCGACTCATTAAAATAGATTTGAAATTTTACAAACACTATAATGAGCCTATGTTTGATTGCACGACTATCTTTTTGTATTTTTAGTGCTTTAACATAAATAAAAATACACCATTGGTATTATGTAATTAATGCAACATAGAAAATGGGAATACAATTGATCTACATTGGATCAATATATTGTTTGTCATCTATCTCGATCCTTTTAGAGTGGAAAAAATTGGAGGAATCAGCATGTAGGGCCATTTTAGTGGCATGTCCCAGTTTGGAAAATTGGGGTCTAGAACCTTCCAAGGCCATTTGGAGGCATCAAACGGAATTTTGGGGGTTAAAAAATCCCCATCATAGTCAAGATCTTGTGACATTATTCTACACATCGAGACCTTTCCAATGGTGCAAAATTCACATCAATCGAAGCGCATATGAAAAAGTTATGCCTCCTGCAAGTTGACCTATCATGTTGACCACCTAATCCGGATTATTTTTTAGAATGAAATGAAAGCAGAGATACGACAATGAAATACACATAAATATTGTCAGAAACAGAGAAATACAGTAATACACAATTTCTATTAATGAAAGAAATGTACAGAGACTGTAAAAATACAAAGTGAAAGACTCGCTAGAATGGTGGCAGCTTATCTCCGAGAAGAGATGTGACGGCTACTCACATTTGCAAGAAGATGATCATTACAATCAGGCTATAAGGGCCTTTTTAACATCAGGAAAATCCAAAACCCTAACCCCAAAAGATGAAAATCCAAAAGGTTTGCGGGCCCCGATGGGGGTAGTTGATACGTCAACTTCCTAGGGGCGTAAATTTTGCATACAATCTTCGTTTGGGACGCTCGATACACTGTTGGAAAGGTCTAACTGGAAAGAATGATTTTCTATTGGCCCAGGTCAATGCCTTTGGCAGTCCCTTGGGCCCCAAATCCCCAAAAAATGTCATTTAGGGCCTCAAAACGACCCTTGAAGTTTGGAACCCGAAAAACTGCCAAGATGGAAAATTGTTTTTCAAGCCCGTGGAATAGGTGGGTGGCCACCGATATCCACCTGGATCAAACCTCCCTCCTTAGGAAGCAATGGTTTCGATTGTGTTGAGTTCCCAGGGGAGAGGGGAAAGCGATTGTTGAATCTGAATCTTAGTGAGTTGTTTGCCTTGTTGGAGACGTCGCGCTGCTTGGTTTGTCGAAGGGTGTCACGAACCTGTTGTTGGAGAGGTTGAGTCTGTTCAACAAGCTGAGGTACATGATATGTTTGTGTGCAGAAGGAATATTTATGCTTTGTTGCAGTCTTGTCGACCCACTTATGTTCGATAGAAGGTGCTTGGGCCAAGGTTGTAGTGTTTGCAGTATTCTTTTGTTCACCTTTTGAACAAATTGTGAAGAAGCTGAATTTTGTAGTATGAGATACTACCTTGAGGCATTGTTTAGGTGGGACAATAGTTGGAACTATCTCTGGTATTCTGTAGAGATGACCCCCCAGAGTAACAATGACACTATGGGGTCGAGACTCATAGATAGCATGGTGCTTCCACATATATGGTTGGCCCAAGAGAACATCACATACATCCAGTGGGGTAACATCATATAATACCTCATCCTTGAAGGGTTGGATGCCGTATGATAATCAACACTGTTGGTTGACATGAAGATCTTATCCTTAGCGAAGCCACCCGATGTTGTATGGTTGCGGGTGTGGTGTTGTCGACAATCCCAACTGTTTGATGACCTCGGCTGAGATGAGCTTCTTTTGGTTGCCGCTATCAACAATAAAATGCAGTGGGATCCCCTTCACCCACATCTGTGAATGAAAAAGGCACTCCCCCTCTTCAGGATATGTTGGTTCTTATAGTTGAATTGTTGTGATCGCAACAATAGCAGAGGGGTCTGCGTCAGTGATCTGTCTTTTATCGGTATTTTCATAATCATATTATGAATCAAGGTTTGGCTCCTTGTCTTTGATCTCGGCCACCAATGTCTGTTTTGAGTGACATTCATCGGTGTTGCTCCATGGTATTTTGTGGAAATCGCACCATTTCTCGGTGTCCTTCTTCGTCTTTCCGTGACCCTTCTTTTCTTGTGGCTTGGACTGGTTTTCGGGAGACTGTTTGTTAGGGTCGTCTTTATCATACTTTGGTTGTTGCAGATTTGCAGACCCGAACTCCCGTTTGTTCTGGTGCTTACATTTATGCTTGATTTTAACAACATATCGATAAGCAGCACCGAGTGATGAGATGTCCAGAAAATCCATTTCAATTTGGATGTATCTATGTAGAGCCCCACGGTATTTCAAAACTAAATGTTGTTTTGATTCTTTGATACCCATCTTGGTGCGCAAGGTATGGAAGGTATTGGTAAACTCTGGAACTGCTTGGCCCCTCTCTTGTCGCAATGTGGTCCATCTCATGCACTGGTCTTCATAGTTGCCAACAGGGTAATATTGTTCCTTTACCACATCCACACAAAAATTCGAAGTGGGCTCGGCCCCATATATTCCATAATCCTCTATGGAACTTTGCTCCTAGTAAGTTTCCCACCAATATTTGACATGGGGAAGAGCCATAAGGAGTGCGAAGGTGATATTTTCCATTGTCAGAGAAATTATGAACAGAGAAATAACCTTCTAGCATATTTAACCATTTTTCTAGGGCATCTACATCTATCCGTCCTTCAAATATGGGAATATCAAAATTAACTTGTACCTTGAAAGGCAAGGTGCCTCTAAAGTGGTTGCTTGATGAAGACGTGCATGTTGTTATTGGCGGGCATTGAAGGATGTGGGAAAATTTCTCCATCATTCCGTCCCTTTGTTAAACCAATAGAGCAATTGGTTTCAAGGGGCTCAAGTTTGAAACCCACTGTTATTAGGAGTAGACACCAAAAAATCTAGCCATGATAAGGTTTGGTGTGGCCCAGACCGAGTGCGATCCCCAAGTAACTTTGATGGCTTAGATGCTCCTGGGTCATAGTTTCTCAGCCCCATGTTAGTCTCGTACGTCACGGACACGATAGAAAACAAAAAAAAAACATGGCAATTCAACCTCATGGTTCTAATCTTGGTATTTTAAACATGCTTCTCCTCTTTTTCTCTCGCATTTGCCTACTTTTTTTATTTCCTCATTCTCATCACAATGCTTCTCAATCTCCTTAATGTGGCTTGAAGCTATTTTCCTATGGTGTTCCATAGAGGTGGTAAGATAGGTGATCCTCTTTCTGGTTGGTAACATGGATTGATTGTTTGTGTTGATAGGTCTAGAAGGTTGTGGGGGGTTCCTTAGTGATTGATTCCTAAATTGTGTTGCATATTCCAATTGTTGACTCATTCAAATAGATTTGAAATTTTACAAACACTATAATGAGCCTATGTTTGATTGCACGACTATCTTTTTGTATTTTTAGTGCTTTAACATAAATAAAAATACACCATTGGTATTATGTAACTAATGCAACATAGAAAATGGGAATACAATTGATCTATATTGGATCAATATATTTTTTTTCATCTATCTCGATCCTTTTAGAGTGGAAAAAATTGGAGGAATCAGCGTGTAGGGCCATTTTAGTGGCATGTCCCAGTTTGGAAAATTGGGATCTAGAACCTTCCAATGCCATTTGGAGGCCTCAAACGGAATTTTTGGGGTTAAAAAATTCCCATCATATTTAAGATCTCATGACGTTATTCTACACATCGAGACCTTTCCAATGGTACAAAATTCACATCAATCGAAGATCGTATGCAAAAGTTATGCATCCTGCAAGTTGACCTATCATGTTGACCACCTAATCCGAATTATTTTTTAGAACGAAATGAAAGAAGAGATATGACAATGAAATACACATAAATATTGTCAGAAAGAGAGAAATACAGTAATACACGATTTTTATTAATGAAATAAATGTACAGAGATTGTAAAAATACAGAGTGAAAGACTCACTAGAATAGTGGCAGCTTATCTCTGAGAAGAGATGTGACGACTACTCACATTCACAAGAAGATGATCATTACAATGAAGCTCTAAGGGCCTTTTTAACATAAGGAAAATCCAAAACCCTAACCCTAGAAGATGAAAATCCAAAAGGTTTGTGGGCCTCGATGGGGGTAGTTGATACGTTAACTTCTTGGGGGCGTGACTTTTGCATACGATCTTCGTTTGGGGTGCTCAATACACCGTTGGAAAGGTCTAACTGAAAAGAACGATTGTCGATTGGCCTAGGTCAATGCCTTTGGCAGTCACTTGGGCCCAAAATCCCCAAAAAATGATTTTCGACTGGCCCAGGTCAGTGCCTTTGGTAGTCACTTGGGCCCCAAATCCCCAAAAAGCGACGTTTAGGGCCTCAAATGGCCCTGGAAGTTTGGAACCCAAAAAACTATCGAAAAACTGCCAAGATGGAAAACTGTTTTTTGAGCCCGTGGAATAGGTGGGTGGCCACCGATATCCACCTGGATCAATCCTCCCTCCTTAGGAAGCAATGGTCTCCATTGCATTGAGCTCCCAGGGGAGAGGGGAAAGCAATTGCTGAATCTGAATCTTAGTGAGTTGTTTGCCTTCCTGGAGACGTCGCACTACTTGGTTTGTGGAAGGGTGTCATGAACCTATTGTTGGGGAGGTTGAGTCTGTTCAACAAGTTGATGTACATGAGATGTTTGTGTGCAGAAGGAATATTTGCGCTCTGTTGCAGTTTTGTCGACCCGCTTCGATTTGATAGAAGGTGCTTGGGCCAAGGTTGTAGTGTGTGCAATATCCTTTTGTTCACCTTTTGAACAGATTGTGAAGAAGCTGAATTTTGTAGTATGAGATACTACCTTGCGGCACTGTTTAGGTGGGACAGTAGTTGAAACTACCTCTGGTATCCTGTAGAGATGACCCCCCATAGTAACAATAACACTATAAGGTCAAGACTAATAGATAGCATGGTGCTTCCACATATATGGTTGGCCCAAGAGAACATCACAGACATCCAGTGGGGCAACATCATATAATACATCATCCTTGAAGGGTTGGATATCATATGATAATCGACACTACTGGTTGACACAAAGATCGTGTCCTTAGCAAAGCCACCCGATATTGTATGGTTGCGGATGTGTTGTTGTCGACAATCCCAACTGTTTGATGACCTTTGCTGAGATGAGTTTCTTTTGGCTTTCACTATCAATAAAATGCAGCGGGATCCCCTTCACCCACATCTCTGAATGAAAAAGGCGCTCCCCCTCTTCAAGATATGTTGGTTCTTCTAGTTGAATTGTTGCGGCGCGACAATAGCAGTGGCGTTTGTGTCGGTGATCTGTCTTTTATCGGTATTTTCAGAATCAGATTCTGAATCAGGGTTTTGCTCCTTGTCTTTGATCTCGGCCACCAATGACTGTTTTGAGCGACATTCATTGGTGTTGTGCCAAGGGATATTTTGGAAATCACACCATTTCCCAATGTCCTTCTTCGTATTTTCGTGACCCTTCTTTTCCTGTGGCTTGGACTGGTTTTTGAGAGACTGTTTGTTAGGGTCATCTTTATCATACTTTGGTTGTTGCGGATTTGCAGACCCGAACTCCCATTTTTTCTGGTGCTTAAATTTATGCTCGATTTTAACAACATATCGATAAGCAGCACCGAGTGATGAGATGTCCAGAAAATCCATTTCAATTTGGATGTATCTGTGTAGAGCCCCACGATATTTCAAAACCAAATGTCGTTTCAACTCTTTGATACCCAGCTTGGTGCACAAGGTATGGAAGGTATTGGTAAACTATGGAACTGCTTGGCCCCTCTCTTGTCACAATGTGGTCCATCTCATGTACTGGTCTTCATAGTTTCCAATAGGGTAATATTGATCCTTTACCATATCCACAAAAAAATTCAAAGTGTGCTCGGCCCCATATATTCCAGAATCCTCTATGGAACTTTGCTCCCAGTAAGTTTCCCACCAATGTTTGACACGGGGGAGAGCCTTAAGGAGTGTGAAGGTGATATTTTCTCTGTCAGAGAAATTATGAACAGAGAAATAACCTTCTAGCATATTTAACCATTTTTCTAGGGCATCTACATCTATCTGTCCTTCAAATATGGGAATATCAAAATTAACTTGTACCTTGAAAGGTGAGGTGCCTCCAAAGTGGTTGTTTGATGAAGACGTGCATGTTGTTATCGACAGGTGTTGAAGGATGTGGGAAAAATTCTCCATCATTTCGTCCCTCTGTTAAACCAATAGAGCGATTGGTTTTGAGGGGCTCAAGTTTGAAACCCACTGTTATCAGGAGGAGACACCAAAAAATCTATCCATTATAAGGTTTGGTGTGGCCCAAGCCGGGTGCGATCCCCAAGTAACTATGATGTCTTAGATGCTTCTGGGTCATAGTTTCTCAGCCACATGCTAGTCCTGCATGTCACGGACACGCTAGAAAACAAAAAAAAAACATGGCAATTCAACCTCATGGTTCTAATCTTGGTATTTTAAACATGCTTCTCCTCTTTTTCTCTCACATTTGCCTACATTTTTTCTTTCCTCGTTCTCATCACAATGCTTCTCAATCTCCTTGATGTGGCTTGAAACTATTTTCCTATGGTGTTCCATAGAGGTGGTAAGATAAGTGATCCTCTTTCTCGTTGGTAACATGGATTGATTGTTTATTTTCATAGGTCTAGAAGGTTGTGGGGGGTACCTTAGTGATTGATTCCTAAATTGTGTTGCATATTCCAATTTTCGACTCATTAAAATAGATTTGAAATTTTACAAAGACTATAATGAGCCTATGTTTGATTGCACAACTATCTTTTTGTATTTTTAGTGCTTTAACATAAATAAAAATACACCATTGGTATTATGTAACTAATGCAACATAGAAAATGGGAATACAATTGATCTAGATTGGATCAATATATTGTTTGTCATCTATCTCGATCCTCTTAGAGTGGAAAAAATTGGAGGAATCAGTGTGTAGGGACATTTTAGTGGCATGTCCCAGTTTGGAAAATTGGGATCTAGAACCTTCCAAGGCCATTTGGAGGCATCAAACAGAATTTTTGGGGTTAAAAAATTCCCATCATAGTTAAGATCTCATGACGTTATTCTACACATCGAGATCTTTCCAATGGTGCAAAATTCACATCAATCGAAGCTCGTATGCAAACGTTATGCCTCCTACAAGTTGACCTATCATGTTGACCACCTGATCCAGATTATTTTTTAGAATGAAATGAAAGCAAAGATACGACAATGAAATACACATAAATATTGTCAGAAACAAAGAAATACATTAATACACGATTTCTATTAATGAAAGAAATGTATAGAGACTGTAAAAATACAGAGTGAAAGACTCACTAGAATGGTGGCAGCTTATCTCCAAGAAGAGATGTGACGGCTACTCACATTTGCAAGAAGATGATCATTACAATGAGGCTCTAAGGGCATTTTTAACATAAGGAAAATCCAAAACCCTAACCCCAGAAGATGAAAATCCAAAAGGTTTGTGGGCCCCGATCGGGGTAGTTGATACATCAACTTTATGGGGGCATAACTTTTGCATATGATCTTCGTTTGGGATGCTTGATACACCGTTGGAAAGGTCTAACCAAAAAGAACGATTTTCAACTGGCCCGGGTCAATGCCTTTGGCAGTCACTTGGGCCCCAAATCCCCAAAAAATGTTTTTTGACTGGCCCAAGTTAGTGCCTCTGGCAGTCACTTGGGACCCAAATCCCCAAAAAGCGTCGTTTAGGGCCTCAAAACAGCCCTGGAAGTTTGGAACCTGAAAAACTGTCGAAAAACTGCCAAGATGGAAAACTGTTTTCCAAGCCCGTGGAATAGGTGGGTGGCCACCGATAGCCACCCGGATCAATCCTCCCTCCTTAGGAAGAAATTGTATCCATTGCGTTGAGTTCCCAGGGGTGAGGGGAAAGCGATTGTTGAATCTGAATCTTAGTGAGTTGTTTTCCTTGCTAGAGACATCGCGCTGCTTGGTTTGTGGAAGGGTGTCATGAACCTGTTGTTGGCGAGGTTGAGTATGTTCAACAAGTTGAGGTACATGACATGTTTGTGTGCAGAAGGAATATTTGTGCTTTGTTGCAGTCTTGTTGACCCACTTTTGTTCAATAGAAGGTGTTTGGGCCAAGGTTGTAGTGTTTTTAGTATCCTTCTGTTCACATTTTGAACAAATTGTGAAGAAGCTGAATTTTGTAGTATGAGATACTACCTTGCAGCACTGTTTAGGTGGGATAGTAGTTGGAACTACCTCTGGTATCATGTAGAGATGACCCCGCAGAGTAACAATGACACTACAAGGTCAAGACTCATAGATAGCATGGTGCTTCCACATATATGGTTGGCCCAAGAGAACATCACATACATCCAGTGGGGAAACATCATATAATACCTCATCCTTGAAGGGTTGGATGTCGTATGATAATTGAAACTATTGGTTGACACGAAGATCTTGTCCTTAGCGAAGCCACCCGATGTTGTATGGTTGCGGGTGTGGTGTTGTCGACAATCCCAACTATTTGATGACCTCTGCTGAGATGAGGTTTTTTTGGCTTCCGCTATCAATAATAAAATGCAGCGGGATCCCCTTCACCCACATCTCTGAATGAAAAAGTCGCTCCCCCTCTTCAGGATATGTTGGTTCTTCTAGTTTAATTGTTGCGGTCATGACAATAGCAGGGGGTTTGCGTCGATGATCTGTCTTTTATCGGTATTTTCAGAATCATATTTTGAATCAGGGTTTGGCTCCTTTTCTTTGATCTCAACCACCAATGACTATTTTGAGCGACATTCTTCGGTGTTGTGCCATGGGATTTTTTGGAAATCGCACCATTTCCCGGTGTCTTTCTTCGTATTTCCCTGACCCTTCTTTTCCTGTGGCTTGGACTAGTTTTTGGGAGACTATTTGTTAGGTTCGTCTTTATCATACTTTGGTTGTTGCGGATTTGCAGAACCGAACTCCCGTTTGTTCTGGTACTTAAATTTCTGCTAGATTTTAACAGCGTATCGATAAGCAACACTGAGTGATGAAATGTCCAGAAAATCCATTTCAATTTGGATGTATCTGTGTAGAGCCCCATGGTATTTCAGAACCAAATTTTGTTTCGAGTCTTTGATACCCAGCTTGGTGCGCAAGGTATGGAAGGTATTGGTAAACCCAGCTTGGTGCGCAAGGTATGGAAGGTATTGGTAAACTCTGGATATTCTTGGCCCCTCTCTTGTCGCAATGTGGTCCATCTCATGTACTAGTCTTCATAGTTGCCAATAGGGTAATATTGTTCCTTTACCACATCCAAAAAAAAATTGAGGTGGGCTCGGCCCCATATATTCCAGAATCCTCTGTGGAACTTTTCTCCCAGTAAGTTTCCCACCAATGTTTGACATGGGGGAGAGCCTTAAGGAGTGCAAAGGTAATATTTTCCCTTTCAAAGAAATTATGAATAGATAAATAACCTTCTAGTAGATTTAACCATTTTTCTAGGGCATATGCATCTATATGTCCTTCAAATATGGGAATATCAAAATTAACTTGTACCTTGAAAGGCGAGGTGCCTCCAAAGTGGTTTCTTGATTAAGACATGCATGTTGTTATCGACAGGCGTTGAAGGATGTGGGAAAAATTCTCCATCATTTCGTCCCTTTGTCGTGTGAGAGCTTGCTCAAGCAATAGATTAATAGAATCTAATGCTCCGTCGTTTTTCTTTTCTTTCACCATGGAGGGTTTCTTGGGCATGCAAGAGCTATTGTCCTCAAGAGAGACAAGCTCTAGACCCAACTTGCTATACTCAGACCTCGTCGGGGACATGCACTGAAAAACGATCAAGAGCAACCTACTTTGATACCACTGATCTAGATTATTTTTTAGAACGAAATGAAAGCATAGATACTACAATGAAATACACATAAATATTGCCAGAAATAGAGAAATACAGTAATACACAATTTCTATTAATGAAAAAAATGTACAGAGACTGTAAAAATACAGAGTGAAAGACTCGCAAGAATGATGGCAGCTTATCTCGAAGAAGAGATATGACGGCTACTCGCATTCGTAAGAAGATGATCATTACAATGAGGCTCTAAGGGCCTTTTTAACATAAAGAAAATAAAAAACCCTAACCCCATAAGATGAAAATCCAAAAGGTTTGCAGGCCCCGATGGGGGTAGTTGATACGTCAACTTCCCGAGGGCATAACTTTTGCATACGATCTTCGTTTAGGGCGCTCGATACACCATTGGAAAGGTCTAATCGAGAAGAACGATTTTTGACTAGCTCGGGTTAGTGCCTTTGGCAGTCACCTAGGCCCCAAATCCCCCAAAAATGTTGTTTAGAGCCTCAAAATGGCCTTGGAAGTTTGAAACTCGAAAAACTGTCGAAAAAATACCAAGATGGAAAACTGTTTTTCGAGCCCGTGGAATAGGTGGGTGGTTATTGATATCCACCTGGATCACCACCATGGTACAAGAGGATGCCACATCATCCCCCATTACACATGCATATGGGGCTAGCCACATGAGGGATTTCTAAAAGACTCTAGAAGGTTCAAAACCCTACCACAATTTAGGGTTGAGGAAGTCAAAAACCTTTCCCTAGATGGTTATTGGGCTATGTTAATGTAGTGCCCCCATTTTTGGATTCCCCTGCTTTGCAGTCAGAGGTGACCTTATGATATTATGTCAGCTTGACCAAAAGGGGAAAATGAGTTTAATAATGAGCTCAGGCGATTTGGAGGGGTTATATGGGCCCCAGAATATTCCATTCACCATCTTTCATCATCAGAATCATTTCCACACAATTCACTTTTGGTTTTGTGGCATTCCGGCGATTTTCGTAATTTTGGGTTCTTATTGACCATACTTTAATTAAATACACTAAATGCATTATATGAATCATATTTTTTGAGGGGATACCTTCGTGTAATAGCTCCTTGGAACCATGACGAAAATATCTAGAGGTTGGGATGATGAAAAAGGGACTCCAACATCTGGGAATGTCTTAAAATTCAATTAATTACTTTCTGGCATTAAAAAGTGGTTAATAAAAATAGGTGTTTTAAGTGACTTTAAGTTTATAAAGTCATTTTACTTTATTAAAAGGGTAAAACGGTCCAAAAATGGTCAATGAATAGTTAAAAGGATAATGATGGTGTCATTTCTCTCATTATTTACATGTCATTTCTAAAACTTAATTTGAGAGAGCTCTTTGTGGTTTTTGGACTCTTGGGACGAAAAACGCTAGGAGGAATTTTTGAGATTGGTTTCAGTGGTGAGACTATCCACCCTAGTTGGTCATTAGAGAAGGAGATCATTTAGATCTTCTCATTGCGCTTCAATAGTGGCTAAGATTTATTTGTTTGACTGAGCTATTTCGATGGTGGTTGGGTATTTTTACATTGGTGGTTGAGTTACTCATTTGGAGAAAGATTCTTCTCTTGTTGGGAAAGATGCTCTTTTGTGGGGTCAAATCTTTATTGTTGGGTTTACTTCCTCAACTGTTGGGCACTTTTCCTTGTTAAGGGATCAAATTTCTTGTGGTGGGGTGTCATTTTCAACACTAGGACAATTCATTTACTGAGAGGTCGAGCTGTGGACTTCAAAGGGAGATTTTTTGGAAAATACTGAGCTTATTCCCTTTTGGACAACACCATCTTCATTGTGGGTCAACTTTCCCTCTGTTCTCTAGCAGAGTGAGGCACTGGGAGGTTGTATCTTAGTATTGAGGTCGATTTATGATAAAAAGGGGGCATAAATTGCATGTTGGGTGCATATACCGGGTTGGGGATGAGTTCCTTCAGTTAGTATCCATTTTCATAATGTTGGCAACCTACTCTCTTCATCTGGGCAGTGTATTGTTGTCAATTCACTACACATCCAATTATGGGGGCGATTTCCACTTCCTGCAGACTTGTACTTCATCAATATTACACATATATACCAGATCTGTGTTTTTTAGGAGAGTTGCTACATCATTTCTATCATTTATGGGTTTTATGTCTCATTGTATATGAAGGACAACCTACAACAAATTCATATCAAGTTCATTATCTTTGTTGTGTGTTTTTGTGAGCATTTTATTATGCATTGCAAGCATCTGAAATAATTAAAGACAATAAATATTTACTCTTTGTGTTGGAATTCCACTGGAAATTTATAGAAAGTTCAGAGTTACTTGCATATTGATGTACAGTATTACATACAAACTGTTTGCTTTAATTCTTGAACCACATAAGGTAGAAAAAACACAAAAAACATTAGCAAGAGTCATTACAGTGGTATCAAATCCCAAAATCCCGCTATCCTATTGGGAAACTAATCCTTGTTTCCAAGTAATCAAATTCATATCAGAATTTTAGTTGGGCATCATGGCTACTCTAAGAGATCAAATGCACACTTTGCTTGAATCTATGTGGCAAAATCTGGTTGTTTTTGGAAAGAGATGGAATAATGGACAGAAAGGATGGGATGAGGAGGTTATAGATTGTTTGAGGGAAAATATGGCGCTTAGTGAGGCATTTCACATAGCCATGTCATTCAAGGATTTTTTCACCATCAAACATCCTGAGTGGTATGAACCCCAAGTATCAGTGGTCAAGAAGGTGAAGATGCCAAGGAAAAAGGTACTAGTTTTTGAAGATTTTGATGCTTCTAAAAGTGAGGATGATGACACAACAACATCTAGTACACCTTTAGCATTGTCCTATGAGGCCCATAACATTAGCGCTCATGATGGAAAGGTTGATGGTGCATATGGTGAAGTATCCCAATCAACCGATATTGAGGATTCAACATCATACCTTAGTAGTGATGCTCATGGTAATGAGGGTGTTCTAGCACCTAAGTATGATGAGGATTCAACGCCTTATCCTATCTATGATACTTATGATGATGCAGGAATGATGGTACCTAAATATGACAAAGACTAGGTATTTGAACAATTACCGTGGGATATGGATCCATCTTGTCAGGAGCCATGCGTGGAGAATGACAAAGGAGAGGTTGATTTTGGCGGTGATGGTGCACATGAGTGCCATCATTTGACAGGTCAATGTATAGTAAATAAATATTGCATGACATCATCTAGTGAGTCAATTGTTGTTGATGGGGATAATATTCTTATAGATGAAAGAAAATCAAATAATCTATTTTGTGACAACCACTTGGATTAAATTGAACAATGTCCCTTAGAATTGTGTGATTTGGAGGACCGACTATTAGTCACGGAGGAGAAAATTGTACAAGTGTTGACAAGGGTAGATGGTGCTCATAAGTTAATTGAAGATCTTATTGGGAAAACCTAGATGGAGGAGAGACAAAAAGGAGTTGCAAGAGGAGTCAATAGTGCACAATTGCACATAATCAAAGAAGCACTAGAAAAAAATGATTAGATTACTTGTAGTTGTTCATGGATAGGGATATTGCTCTCAAGTTTGCTAAAGACAAGGGAAGGGAGGTTGAGGAGCTCTTTTACCAGTTGAATTTGGCACGCTCTTCATCACTTACAACAAAAACTCAATCATCTTTGGCAACCGTTACACATGAGGGTATGAGTGGCATTCATGATTTGAGGGAGGAGCCTCTTGTGATGATCCCTTATGAGGAGAATTCAGATGTGCAGGTTCTTGAAGAGAGGCATGACGCAGAGGGTTTTGACTATGCTCCTTTTTGGCATCGTGGGGATCATCAACCATTTCCTTTGGAGATCCCACTAAAGGTTCAAGGCTTAGTTATTTAGGAGACAGTTGAGCTTATTCCTTGTGGACCATACCGCAAGGAAGTATATGCATCCATGGAGTGGGCTAATAGGTATATGAAAAACATGGGCATGCTCTAGGATACAGGTTCTAGCGACACCAGTAGAGTGATGGACACAGTATCACTTATAGGGTACATGACAATTCAGTGATAGGCAGCAGTATGCAAGGGTACTCTTTGGAACATGGTAGTGTACAATGGATTTTTGGGGTGTTTCCTCCAGGGAAACCTCCCGACAAAGTCCTCAATCATACTATTCAGTTGAGGTCACCCAGGATCAGTGAATGGATGGGTGAGCCTTAGGGAGGAGCATATTCATCGATGATTGATTTTCATCGAGGATATCATCAAATGAGGGCCAGGGATCAGATACTCATATGTATGCTTCTTGACTTCATTATGAGTTTTTGGTCATGCCCTTGGGGTTGACCAACACACTAATCACTTTCCAGCCTTGCAGGTAGCGACATAGGCATCTATGTTTGTTATTTGATGCCCTCATTATATACAACAATACATGTGAGGTTCACCTAAGTCAGTTGGATGAGACAAGTGGAATTCTGGACATGACAGAGGGTTTTCATGTGATCAGTGCATAGAGTGCACCGGAGGAGATCCAGAGTCTATTGGATTGGTCCATAGATATTTCAGCGGGCATTGGGAGTGATGGACTTCCAATCTGGAGGTGGGATCCTGGAATTCATCGGAGTGATAGAATACTTCAGATGATGAGGAGGGTCGACAAGGTCATTGTTGAGCTTTGTTCTATATGGCCAGGAAGATTTCCCCTCATGATACCCAGGATCAAGTCTATCCGTGGGTTGGAAGAATTTGACCTCACTAAGATGCTTTGGCGAGACATGATCCAGGATAGTGAGTTCAATCCTTTCAAGGATTTCAATTTGGGGATCTTGGAGAGGAGAGCCCAGTTTGAGCGTGGTGATCAAACAATCATAATAAGAGGGGTGCAACATCAACATTATTGTTCCTCTCAGATATTATCTTGGGACCCTGGGGCTACAATATTTGACAACTCGGTAGCCGACGCAAATGGGATAGTCACTTTTCGCATTCTGGAGTGTACTCTGAGGATGCTTAATATTGGTTTCTTGGGGGATTGGTATCCTGAAGAGTTGATCAATTTTATGCATTTTATGATTTCCTGGCTTGTCAGGGGAAGTCATATGGATTATTTTGTTATAAATTTACAGATCAATGCTACAAGTACATGGTGCTTCACATCATACATGCCAGTTCGAGACCCTGGTGAATTTACCACTTACAGGAAGAGGTTCTCATGGAGAGACTTTGTAGACGATGCGTTGGGAGATATGGAGGAGTGTACGACTTGTCATCATAACAGGTCGGGGCATACCCATCTAGCAGGGTTGATGCAGTCCTTTCCCATTTCTGAGTGAGGGTTGGAGGGCATGATGATAGAATGTGTCACAGGTTCACTGAGGGTGTAGTGGGAAGATAGTATGTATGCAATGATTGACCAATTCATGCACTTCCTGGTGATTTCTTCGGAGTATGGGGAAACACAGGTGACAGAGATATCTAGTGGAGAGGGGTTTAGAGTCCATGAGAACCTAGGAGTCATTTCTAGTGATCGGGACAAACTCTCTTTTCTGATATTCAAGATCGAGTATGGCAATGGATTTGCAGGTCATGACTACACATGGATGCCTATGTCAGCTACTAGTCATGGTAGTAGGGTTAGTCCTTATAGGTATGTCAGCATGGATTTCCAGGAGAGGAGGATGTAGAGTGGGCACGACTGTCAGATGGTTATGATCAGAGTGGCACAATGTCAACATGGTGGTTCATTTTTGAGATTAGCTTGGGACCTAGGAATTTCAATGTTAGACAGTCCAGTAGCTGACACAGAGGCGAGAGCCAATTTTTTCTTTCATGAGATTGGTTTCCTAGTAGAGCATTTCTTTGGGGTGTTGATCGAGTTGTTGTGGGAACGAGTTTCTCTACTTATCAACAACATTTGGGAGGCCTCTTATGTTCGTACCTTGTAGGACCACGCATTGAGCAGAGGATGCTTCACATCTTCTACGGTGGTTTGGGATCCTGGTATAATTTTTAGTTTAAGTCTCGTTTAGTCAATGGAGTGTCAGTTTTTGATGGCATTACCTAAGGACAAGCAATATTTTTGAAGGGAGGATTGTAATGTCCCCATTTTTGGATTCCTCTTCTTTGCAATCGAAGGTGACCTTATGAGCTTATGTCAACTTGACCAAAGGGGTAAAATGAGGTCAATAATGAGCTCGAGCGATTTGGAGGGGTTATATGGAGCCCAAAATAGTCCATTCGCTATCTTTTATCATCTGGATCATTTTCACACAATTCACTTTTGGTTTTGTGGCATTCCGACAATTTCCATAATTTTGGGTTCTTATTGACCATAATTTAATTAAATACACTAAAGGAATTATATGCATCCTATTGTCTAAGGGGATACCTTTGTGTAATATCTCATTGGAACTAGGAAAAAAATATCTAGAGGTTGGGATGATGAAAAAGGGACTCCAACATACGAGAATGTCTTAAAATTCAATTAATCACTTTCCAACATTAAAAATGGGTTAATAAAAAGGGGTGTTTTAAGTGACTTAAAGTTTATAAAGTCTCTTTATTTTATTAAAAGGGTAAAAGGGCCCAAAAAGGGTCAACGAAGAGTTAAAAAGAGAATGAGGGTGTCCTTTCTCTCATTATTCACATGTCATTTCTAAAAATTGATTTGAGAGAGCTCTTTGTGGCTTTTGGACTCTTGGGACGAAAACCCTAGGAGAAATTTCTAAGATTGGTTTCAGTGGTGAGACTATCCACCCTAGCTGGTCATTGGAGAAGGATATCTTTCAAATATTCTCATTGTGCTTCGATAGTGGCTGATATTTTTCTGTTTGGATGAGTTATTTCAGTCGTGGTTGAGTATTTTTACATTGGGGGTTGAGTTACTCATTTGGAGAAAGATTCTTCTATTGTTGGGCGAGCTACTCTTTTGTGGGGTCGAATATTTATTGTTGGATTAATTTCCTCAAATGTTAGGCGAGTTTCCTTACTAAGGGATCAAATTTCTTGTGGTGGGTTGACATTTTTAGCGTTGGTGTTAGCGCTCAAATTTTTCATCAAAATTTTAAAGCGCCTTTAGTAAACTTGTGTTAAAATTGTCAATGAATTTCATTCATTTGACAAGGTCATAAATTCTGAAATCCTCATTGAGTCTTGATGAGTTTTATTCATCAATTTTTTCTTCAAAACCCTATCATCTGCCTATAACCTGCATAATCAAAAAATAATTTTTTGGTTAATTTTCATAAATATTTTATTTTGATAGTTTTCTTATGATCAAAATAAATTAAAAAATATATTTTTCTTTTTATTAAAAAATGGTGGTGTGTGTGCTTAAGTGAACTATCCTAATACCTAAGTCACCATCCTTATGCCAAGTACATAAACCAACACATGCACCGAGTCACATAGTCATCACATAAACCAATACAAACCAGCGCAAGCACCAAGCCTAAGAGGCATCCCACATTACTCATCGAACAAGTCTAGGGTACATCGGTGTTTATAAAGAGCACAAGTTTTAAATCCCTGATACATGTGGGATATGTCCCACGATTTATTTATTTTTAAATATACAGGTTGTCAGGTGCCCAATTGATGATGCAGGTGCCATGTGAATGAGCAGGTGTTAATTTCAGGGATGTCAGCTCGAGGCTAGGTATCGACAACATATGCTATGTGTTTTTAGAGTGGCAGATTTAGAGGGTCGTGTCACATCAAGTTTGACAGAGAAGGCACTACATATTTTTATGCATCTGAAGGTGTTAGATATATGCAGCTGTCTGATGTTCCAGATTATTTGAAACATATCAAGGCAAGGTTTCATGAGGAGCATGAACATTGTGTTCTTTACTTGGATGCATGCACTAGAAAAGCACTGGTAGCCACTGCAGAGAAGCAACTCCTGGATCGTCGCACTCATGCAATTATGGATAATGGATTTACTTTGCTCATGGATTCCAATCACATTCCATACCTTCAGCGCATGTACTCTCTTTTTTCAAGGGTGAGTGCACTTGAGTTGTTTCAGCAGGCTCTTAGTATGTATATTAAATCTATTGGGCAAGACATTGTATTGGATGAAATGAAATATAAGAACATGGTGTCATCACTTCTAGACTTGGAAGCTCGACTTGATACAATATGGGAAGAAAGATTTTTGAAGAATGAAGCATTTTCCAACACTATTAAGGATGCCTTTGAGCATCTGATCAAACTACAATAGAATCGATCGACATAACTTATTTCTAAATTTCTTGATGAGAAACTTCGATATGGTAACAAGGGTACTTCAGAGAAGGAGTTGGAGAATACTCTAGATAGAGTTCTTGTTTTGTTCAGGTTTATTCAAGGAAAAGATGTTTTTGAAGCATTCTATTAAAAAGGATCTTGCAAAAAGATTGCTTTTAGGACAAAGTGCATCCATTGATGCAGAGAAGTCAATGATTTCTAATCTTAAGACAGAGTGTGGAAACCAGTTCACAAATAAACTTGAAGGAATGTTTAAGGAAGATCCACAAACTGTTGTTTTAAGCAATAATTATGTCGGGATGTCTATTACCCTAGATGAATACCTCCTCAAGGACTCAAAATAGTTTGGTTGTTTTTATCCCTTGGTTATGGATTAAGGAATAAAGCGAAGAAAAAGGAAAATAAAAGGCGATGTGTGAACTAGGCGGAAGGTACATTGACTGAGATTAGGTCGAAGTGGTCAAAGAAGTAGAAAAGAAGGAGCGAAGTAAGGGAAAACAAGTCGTTGGAAGAGAATATCGAGGAGAACATATCAGCAAGGAGGACAGACCGTGGACAACTCAGCAAGAGGAAAAAGCCACCAATGGATGCTTTGGAGCACCTCGCGAGAAAGATGGAAAGACAGGTTGGCGAAGCCCAGAAAACGTGGGTCAAAGTGGACCTAGGGTTTTAGACACCTAGGGTTTTTGTATTTAGGGTTTTGACACCAAGGTTTCGACCTAAGATTTTTCAAGAGATATTGTAATGTATAAATAAGAACCTAGATGAGAGAAGAGGGGTTGGGTGTTGGTTGTTGTTGTTGTTGTTGTTATGGTTGGTTGAGAGTCGGTGTTGTTGTAAGAGAGGGAAGTGTTGTGTGTAAAAGAACTTTGGTGTTGTAAGATCTTCAGCTGGGTGCAAAGATCAACCCTGCATCTGGATGTGCAGGGCGGGGAGAGAAAGAGAGAGAGATCTGCAAGCTAAGAGCGTAGACAGAACTGTATGTTTTTCCATGATATCAAGAAATGTAGTTCTATGGACGTAGCCCTCGGGAGAGGGTGAACCACGTATATCTTGTCATTCTGTTTGATTGATGTTGTTTTATTTTTCCTTTTGTTGTTTTGTTATTGCATCATTGTGTTAAATTTGAGATATAGCTTGCGCAGTAGGCTTAAAGGAGATAAATAATAACTAGGTTGTTGTGTGTTGTTGCCTTAGATCCACTTTGTATTTCCTTTGGTTGTATACACCTGTGTCCTGCAACCCCCTATCGCTACTTCGGGTGAGACTGCATGTATTTTGCAGGTGTTTCTGAAAGGGCCAATAGTTAGGGCTTGTTGGTGCACTGCTAGAGCTGAACCCTGGGTCTTCCCCTATGCCAGCAAATGGTTCTGTTGTTGGGATCAAGATCTTCTTGAGGGAATGTAAAGGTGGTTTCCATCAAATACAGAGATTCAGAAGTGGATAGTGTAAATGTGTTTACCTGCACTAAATATATCTAGCTAAACAATTATACATACATTTGCAAAGAGAATTGGAAAAGAAGAAGAAGGAGAGAAAGAATGGAAAGAATTCTCATTAACAGTTATGAATAATGAATAATTTACACATGATATACTCTGTATAACTCAATGAGTTCGAATTGAGGTGAACCAAGTTGCCATAGTGGTGGTCTAGAGTGATCTGGACACACACCAGCAGTTACGGGAGTGAACTGCCACCTATTCTAGTCTCTAAGGCAGTTATGGGAGTGAACTGCCACCTAGTTGAGTTAACTAGTCAACTAGTCTTCAGTTAATTGACCGAACATAAAGTATTGAGGAGTTCAATTAAGGAATCAAGGCTAATGCGCCACTTTGGTGATGATACCAAGGTAAGGTCAAATTAGCATGGTGATGATCCCAATGCAACATCTAAACTCAACTCAACTAGTCAAACTGAAGTGTGAACTGAAAGAGAATATTCTCCAGGTGGAATATTCTCTCTTAAAATATAAGAGACTATATAATGACTAATAAACAAATAAAAACCTTAGGAAAAATAAATCCTAGGTGTGTGTGAAGTAACTCCAACACCCCCTCTGAACATCGCTATGATGAAAATAAAGATTGGGTCTCAACAACGAGGCCATGTTAGGTACCCAAGTATAAAAGATACATTGAAAATAAAGTGAGGAAAGAGGGAAAACCTCATGGGAAAACCCCCCCTCAAGGTACAATGTATGTAAAAAGAAGAACTACAGTTGCTAAKTAACTGTGTCCTTCACTCCAAGATGACCTCGCAGAGAATGGAATTTCTGCTCAGTGAAGGTCTTGGTGAAAATGTCGACCGTCTGTTCTGCTGAAGGATAGAACTGTAAGTCAATGATCCCCTCATGTACTAAGTCCCRGATGTAGTGCATGTGGATCTCAATGTGCTTTGTCCGCTGCCTCTGAACTGGATCTCTGTAGAACTTCAGAGTGCTCTGGTTGTCACACCAGATGAYGATCAACCAATGAAACTGAATGCCCAACTCAGTGAGAAAATGTTGTAGCCACATAGCCTGAATGGTTATGTTAACTACCCCTCTGTACTTTGCCTCGGCTAAAGATAGAGAAATGGCAACTTGCTTCTTTCTCGACCAACAGATAGGCTCGGAACCAAGACTGAGTGAGTAACCAGATGTGGACTTGCGATCAATGTTATCGCCAGCCCAATCGGAATCAGTAAACCCAATGAGATCTAATGTAGAGTCTATTGCATAATGAATCCCAAAGGTGATGGTGCCCTGTACGTATCGAAGGATACACTTTGCAGCTTTCCAATGTAGCTCATGCGGCTCCTGCATGAACCTAGAAACTGTGCCAACTGCATATGAGAGGTATGGTATGGAGTGTGTGAGATACAACAAGCTCCTCACTAGTTGTCTGTACAGTGTGTTGTCAACCAGTGGAGTCTCCCCGCCATCCTTAAGTTTGACTCCTGATAGGAAAGGAGTCGGAGCAGACTTGTAGTCTGTCATGTGAAATATCTCAAGGAGATCTCGTGCATACTTGGCTTGAGATAGTTTAATGCCTGATGCATCCTGACTGATCTCAAGTACAAGGAAGAAGTGTAGCAGACCCATGTCCGTCATAAAAAACATTTCATGAAGAATCCTCTTGACTGTAGCTATCGTTGAAGTCAAGAAACCGATGATCAACAAATCATCGATATACATAACTAAAAGTAGAAGTGAATCAGCTTTCCTGAGCATGTATACATTTGGGTCTGATTTACAATGTACAAAGTTCTGTGACAATAGGTAGGAGTCCATCTTGGCATACCATGCCCTCGGAGCCTGCTTGAGGCCATAAAGTGACTTCTTCAGTCGACAGACCAAAGATGAGTCCTGCATAAATCCTTGGGGCTACTCCATGTTGATCTCCTCAGAGAGATCACCGTGAAGAAATGCATTCTTCACATCCATCTGATGGACTTCCCATCCCTTGGATACCGCAATGGCAAGGGCCAATCAAATGGAATCCATCTTCACTACTGGAGCGAAGGTCTCATCATAGTCAATACCATGAACCTACTGAAAGCCTTTGGCAACAAGCTTAGCTTTGTATTTGCTGATCTATCCATCTACTATGCTCTTGGTCCTATAGACCCATCTACATCTGACAAGTTTCCTCCTAGAAGGAAGAGGAACCAGATCCCAAGTTTGGTTCTCGAGGAGGGAGTTGTACTCCTCCTACATGGCGGATTCCCAAAAGGGATTTCAAAAAGCCTAACCATAAGACTATGATCTGAAGACTGAACCAAGAAAAGATTCCTAGAAAGCAATGGTTCAGTGGCAGTGAGTGCAATAGGAGGCTCCTCAAAATCAGATCGAGTCATCCTAGTAACGGTTGGATCACCAACGAGATCCCCTGCATCTTGAAGAGTAGTCTGTGCCCACTTGGGCCTCTGCTCTGGCTCTGCAACTGCATCTGGATGCTCTGAATCTGCATCTAACTATACTGACTCTGAATCTGAATCATCTGAGTCCTCTGAATCAGAACTCTCATCTGAAGAAGAGTCAGCATGTGCATGCTCATCATCTCGGACGGGTGGAAGAGTGAAGGTGTCTGCATGCGACTGTTGAGGTACATGCGAGACACTTTCCTCGAATTGGACACTACGGTCAATGATGAGTCGATCCGAGGAAATATCAATAAGCCGATATCCCTTCACACCATTGGGGTATCCAACAAAAATGCACTCAGTGCTCTGTGGATCAAGTGCCTTCCTCTTTTCAGAGGGAATATGGGCCCATGCACGTGAACCAAAAATGTGAAAGTGGGCCAATTCCGGTTTGAGGCTGCTCCAAGCCTCGTAGGGGGTCCTATCCTTGACAGATCTATGAGGAGATCTGTTTTGGATGTATGTTGCACAGTTAAGTGATTCATCCCATAGTCTTTGTGGTAGTGACTTTGCAGGAAACATGCAAGATGCCATCTCCTTTAGAGATCTGTTTTTCCGCTCGGCTACTCCGTTTTTCTATGGAGTGTAGGGAACTATATGTTGCAACTGAATCCCTGCCTCATGGAAAAGATTATGAATATCATGATTCACATACTCTCCCCCGTTATCAGTTCATAGGACTTTGATCTTCTTTCCGGACTGTGTCTCAACCAAAGCTTTGAAATCTTTGAGGTGTTGAAAGACCTCAGATTTTTGCCTGAGAAAGTAGATCCAAGTAAAACGTGAGAAATCATCAACAAAAATGAGAACAAACCTATCTTTGTTGATCGATGGATGAAAAAAAGGACCCATGAGGTCATTGTGGATCATATCTAAAGGTGCAGAAGCTCGCTGAGACTTTCCTTTGTCGAATTTCTCTTGAGGGTGTTTTCCGAGAACACATCCCTCACATACCCCCTTGGAGAAATGGATGTCTGGTAGACCATCAACTAATCTATGCTTTCTAAGTTGTTGCATGTATATGAAATTCAAATGTCCAAACCTTTAGTGCCGTATCCTACTACTTTCATCAGCATGAGTAAGCAGTAAAGTAGAATCAAGTTCAATGAATTCAGAAAATGTATACAATCTAGACTGATGATTTACCTCACCGGTAGCAACCTTGTAGTTGGTTTGCATGTTGTAGATGTCCACGACATTTGGTGTGAATATGACTCTCTTTCTGGTGCCAGAATTCATCATTTGATACACAGAGAGAAGGTTGACAGAAAGCTTGGGAACATCCAACACATTCTCGAAGCTTCCGTTGGTGAGTTCAATCCTTCCTTTGCCAGTGACTTCGACAGAAGAGTTGTCCCCCATCAGAATAGGAGGAACTTTGCATGCATCCAAAGAAGGATAGACTACTTCTGAGGCAGCCATGTGATGTGATGCTCTTGAATCTATGATCCAAGCATCGGGAGAGGAGTTGATTGCAATCAAGACATGGCTAGAATTACCTTTCTTGGAACTCGGATCTTTTGGCTTCTTCTTCTTTGCACCCTCAGGGATGTTATATCCAAGGTTGTTTTGCTGAAGTATATGAGACATAAGATCTATTTTTTTTTGCATGCATGCGGATTCTGAATGGAATCCTTTGTGACAGTATGTGCATTTCTCTCCTTTTCTTCCCTTTTCTCCTTTGGATCCGGAGGCATCAGTGAAGGGTTTTGTCTTCCCTTCCTTCTTCGTATGTGCATGAGATTTCCTCTTATCTTTATCTTTAGATTTATGATATTTGTGTCTGCCATCATGCACAGTGAGTGCATGCGCCCTTGGGCCTTTGATTGCGCCCATGTTGATGAGCTTGGTTTGCTCTTGTGTCAGGGATTCGATAAAGTCCTCAAGAGAAGGCATCTTCCAGGTGGATCCAGAGGCAAATCTGACAATATGGAATGTGGATACGAATATAGAGAATTCAGGTCCAAGATTGGAGAGAATGGTGAGAACCATTTGTTTCTCCTCCTTCGATTTATCAACCCCGCAAGCTTTGAGTTGCGACAGTAAATCCTTGAATTTTGTAAAGAAATCTAGATATTCTCGAAGCTTTTTGGATCCAATGTGAGCAGATACACCTCCAGCATGTGTCCCCTCATCTCATCCTGTTTTCCAAAGAGCCCTTCCAAGATGGTCTAGGCTTCATTGGGAGTCTTACAGGAAGATATATGAAAAAGGAGATCGGGAGAAATAAGACTGCAAATTGTTCTGAGTGCCTCATCCATGCGATTTAAGTACTTGGATTTTTCTATGGCTGATATCGGTTCTGTATCTATATTCATGGTTAACCTTTATAACCCTCTGGATCGGAGATGTATGGCTTTTTTCTCCTTCCATGCAAAATATTTGTAAGGTGTAAGAATGGATTCTTTTTGGAATTCCATCTTTCCGCTCTCTTCAATCTTCGGTACCTGCAAAAAAAATTGGTGTAGCTTTGCTTAGCACTCTGTTGGCTCTGATACCATGTAAATGCGTTGACCTACACAAAATAGATCTAGATAAACAATGATACACACATTTGCAGAGAGAATTGGAAAAGAAGAAGAAGGAGAGAAAGAATGGAAAGAATTCTCATTAACCGTTATGAATAATGAATAATTTACACATGATATACTCTGTATAACTCAATGAGTTCGAATTGA